>VYZV01031608.1:89169-110719 GCA_013401275.1 Pandion haliaetus | reverse complement strand
CCCCCCCCCCAAATAAATAAATAAATAAATAAATGACCATTTCTACAGAAAGCGCCGATCCTGCCCGTGCTGCTCCCTTCACGCTGGGTGGTACTTACAAAGGCTTGTACCTCCTGAGAAACGCATTCCTTCCTTTGGTGTAGGGGTGCCCTTTACAGGGAAGCGGACCTGGGGTTCCCCAGGAGTCCTTCAGCTGCCTCTTTTCTGAACAAAGCAGTTTCCATAAAGCTGCAAATTTGCAGCCCTCGAGCTTTCCACTTCTGTAGAAATGCCCCAGTCTGGAAGCTCTGAATCAAACAAAAAGCTGGAAACTGGTTGCCTGGGACTCGAAGCCCAGCACAGCCTCTCCCGCATCCGATGCCTTTGGAAGACATCCACGCTCCTGTTTGCGCTGCAGGACGGCCTACCGGCCTTAGTCATGGGCCAGGAACCTGTTTACACTAGGTTACAGCATGGTAATAATAATTTACGACTTCTGGAAATGAAAGGGTTTTGATTTGGGTGGGTTTTTGGTTTTGTTTTTGTTGGTTTTTTTAAACTATGTGACATTAGCTGTAAAGAAAACAGTGGGACTCCCAGCTGTATTAGCCCTCATAAACTTTGCTGAGAGCTTGTTGTTGCTTATGCTGCTGTGGTTTCTGGTGTGTTGACACTGAAATCATGTGCAGTAATAGCCAAAAGAGTTAAACACAAAATACAAATCCCATATCTAAGGATCTCATGCCATAGCTCTGTTTTTCCTCCCTCTGCAAATCCCTTTCTGATGTGTATTGCAACCGTTCCACCGCACAGTTATTTATTCTGAGGCTTTCTTGAGTTTTGCCTTTTTCCACAGAAAGCAGCTTACCATTTCCCAAGGATGCTCCCAAACGCTCTGCATCTCTTTGGCTACTTATCATTGTTACGCTGATGCATTTTTAAAAGTGTGTTTGAGCTTTACAATGTAGATCAAATTAGATGCCCTGCAGAGAGGAAGTAATGTAAATTAAGATGAGGGCAAATGGAAGAATGGGTGTGTGATACATGTTGTGTACTGAACTGCTGGATGTAGTCAGCTGCTCAGCAGCAAGCAGAGCTCAAAATCAAGACTAAACAGAGAGGAGTTAATAGCCGACAGGGGAGCTAATAGCACAGAGAGAAAGAGGAGGAATAAGAGTGTGACTACTCCATCATGTGGCATGTTCCTGTCTGTGTCTGGCATGATGGGAGGAGGTATGTTATTGAGCAAGCCATACTTTTTCTCATTGCCTATAATTACAGCTACACCCATAACTGCACACACAAGTTTATCAAAAAGAGGATTTCACCTCCCTTTGGACATGAGTAATGCTACTATAGCTTCTGTTACAGGCAATACCTTTGCGCAGGTGCAGTTTGGTGGAATTCTCCAGAAAGCTGTAAAGTCTTAATTTTGGTTTTCAAGCCACTGTGGTAAGCTGATCTAAATTATTCAGTGCTGCAGCCCAGATACCAGTTCTGGGTCACCTCATGTTACGGCAACCCTCTCCACTCTTGGCAGTCCGAGAATGATAGCAGTATAGTCAGACACATACGGGCATAATTGCGGGTTGTGCACACAATAGTCCTGTCTCCATCTCCCTACTGTTTATACATGTGCAGAGTCTAAGGAAGAAGAGCAGCTCATCAGTCATGTATAGATCACCTGTGTTTGGGCAGTGCCACACATTTCAGCTTCTGCCACATGCACTGAGATTGCGAAGCTAGCTATTGCCCCATCTGCCTTGCTGGTAGGACTAAGGATTTGCCTCCCCGGCAACTCAGGAGATTCAAATCCTAGTTCCAAATAAGGCATATTGGAGAAAAAAGCACCAAACATCAGTCTCCTGTATAAGCTGAGAGCAGAAACTCTAAGACCTGCAAGTTATAACTGCTTATGCCTTACTTCTGGTAAAGACTTGACCTGACTTACATGCCTATATCCAGGACAGCGTCCATGGTTGTCATTCTTCCAGCCAAGAGCTAGATTCCTATCTTTCTCCCAACTGCCGACTCAGTCCTGAGCTTCTGCTTGGAATTTCCTACTGTGATAACCATTTGACTCCTTGATCAGTAATACAGCTCTCAGTGTGCATAAGGGCTTGCTGGACTGAGGGCTTGGGGTTGGATCCATCTCTCCCTTGAAGGCAATAGAAAGCTTCTTCCTGACAGCAGTAGAAGTGCAAAGGGGCTACACAGATCTAGCTAAAGCAAATGAGGGAGAGTCCACCCCACCCGTTCTTTCATAGCATTTTCCCTCCCTGACACTGGATAAAGAAGGAGTTGTCCTTTACCACTAAGCATTAAAATCATCACCGCTAGATAAAATTAATATTCTTTTCTGGCATTTAAGGAAACACAGCTGGATCAGCAAAGTGTATCAATAACAGGCTTGACCAAATCTTTATGACACTCACTGTTATTTTCTAGTAATATTTTCATCTTTCTCTAAGATAGTTAAAGTGAATAGGAACATGGTCAATACAAGCACAAATTTTCAACCTCCTATTTATTCAAAACAAGGTGTATTGCATTAATTTAATATGGGTTTTAAACATTTATTTATCTGTATCATCTTTGGTGAAATTATCTTTCAGTTGTCAGTCTCACAAAGTCAGCTTCAAACATCCCTGTTGAATTTTGTCCGTGACTTCAGTGAAGCTATGATTTTGATCTTTACTTAACCATCGAAATAAAGAAACATGAGCAACTGGGATAGTGCATGGGTGCTTTATGTAGCCCCATGTCAAAGATACTTCTGTTTTCTTTCAACAGAAGTCATTCAAGATCCCCTGAGCCTGAAGGTTCCCTCCCATTTCTTCTTAATCCTTCTCCTACGCACTTGTTTTCATCCATGCCCAAATATCAAGGCATACAAAGTCTGTTTATATGGAATGAGATTAATTGCCAAGACATGAGCAGTTTGAAGGTTGCTACCCTGCTGACTTCTGGATTTTAGACCCAAGTTCAATTTTAAGCTCTTCCAGTTGTTGATTATGAGATAACAGTCATTTCTCTTATTTTTAGCCATGAACAGCTTTGAAATTAACATTTATTTGGTGCTGAATCTTGCATTTGTTTCCAGCATAGGAATAAGATTTTCCCCACATGCATTTGGCTGCGTTGATCCTTAATTAGAAAAAGGAAAGAACAGATACGCATTTTTGAGAATTGAGTTAACATTTGCTTGCACTTCATTAACTAATGCCAAATGCAGGAAGGAAGTAAACATTCTGTTCTTTAAGAAAACTAATGAATGAAAGTGCATTATAATGTGGAAAAAATAACATAGGAAACATTATTACAGGCAGAAAGGGTATTATTATTCCAGTTCTGACACTGGAAAAGGGGAGGGAAAGCAAAGTATAACTAATTTCAGCTTTGGTCAGCTCACACCGTTACGAGTATTGTTTTACAGTAACATTTGAAATGTAGCTGTTTCCACAGAAAGAAATTCTGGGTCTGGGTTTACCCTCGCTTTCCCTGGGCATACCACGCACTGCCTGGGGTAGCAGTGACTTGAGCTCTGCCTGCTCGCACTCTGCTTGCAGACCTAGCTGACGTGCTGGTAAAGTGCCGGTTGGCCCGGCTGCACTCTCATTACTGCAGCTGCTGCTGTAGATGAGCTCCGAGTGACCTGTGTGGTAGCGAGCCATGGCTTCCTGGAGCTGTGAGGTTTTTATCCATGGCATCGTCTAGAAAGTCGTGCTGCAAATAACCTGGTACTGTGATGGGGTGCCAGCGTCTGAGCCGCGATGGTCTCTGAAGATAAAACCGAGCAACTTTCCTCTGCTCCCAGTCATCCCTATCAACCAGTAACCGACTGGGACCCTTGCTGGCAACAGCCGTGCTGAAACCCGATGTTAAGTGCCACTGTGGTGGCCGTGCCTCCATGATGATCTCCCCACTCCCCACTGGGCTTGTGGCTGGTGACTGGGCGGTAGACTGCCCGACACACATGTAGAACCACAATAAGCCTGGATATCTCATCATCTGCATACAGCTGTTTATAAAACTGAAAGGCTAATAGTAACACTATCCAAAATAGAAGTGAACTAAGTATCAAATGTATAATGCCTCTTGGGATAAATAAATCATGTGAGTCACAGGGAGCTGCAATAGCAGAGGCTGTTGAAGTTCAGAAAGGAACAGGGGTGTAAATGTCATTGCCTTTTAGGGACTGCGTACTTGAAGGCAGATGCTATCACAACATTCTGTCCTTTACTTCTTTTTCCTGAACCTCAATGTTTTTGTGCTCGGCTGAAAGGGAAATCCACAAGACCATTGTGCACTGGGGTTCTCCAAACTCATAAGGCTGTAACGTTGTCTGCTTTTGTTTTGGGGATTGAACGATAGGGTCTGGTATCTCCTCACCACAATATATGGCCTGATGAGAGTAAGGCACAACTTTGTTTCAAGGGCTTTACCTTTTTCCAGTTCTTTATGGTTCTAAATGTCTTCAGCTTTCCATCACAGCAATGCACAGGGTGCCCAGCACCCTGCAATAACAAATCCCAAACCTGCTGCTGTGGAAGCTGGACTTCAAAATTAATCAGGGCAGGATATAATATATGATTTTATTTTCCATGCAGAACTTTCAGTAATCTGCTGATATTTGTAACAGTATAAAAGCATCAGTAAAGAAATATTCACAGTGTGCAGTCACTCAGCTGGGTTTCTACATCACGTTAAAAAAAATAAACAAAAACACCTTTCTGGAGGCCATTAGTATCTATAAGTATCTGAAATATTGTCCTGGGAAAGGATGGGCCCTGAAGAAATGCTAAGCTGTCTGGCTAATTTGTAGCTTGCCCACTGGAAACACTCACACTCAGTAAGGTAAAGCATCACTGAATGCTGGGCTGCTACTTCACATGCAGAGTTGTGGAAAGTCCCGATGGTGACTGGAAGCTATGGCTTGGCGTGGACTTGCCTAACCCTGTGTATTAGGGACACGTTCTCTTCAGGCTTGGGTGAGTCTCCTTAAGATTTATCCTCAGTGCTAATCAATAACCAATATGTGAATTTGAGGAGTGGGTTCGGAGGACAATGATGATTTAGGCGCTGCACAGAGCAGAGAGCACAGAGTATAACCCCATGGCTTCAGCCGGAAGACAACTGGAAAATGTAAAGTGATGGTGCAAGCAGCAGGTAACTGAGACTTAGCCCTGTACCAGATCCTATCCTGCTGGAAATGAAAGGACAGGCACGAACCTGGCAGGGCTCGGTAGCAAGGAAGCCTGTAGTTTCCTACTCCTGCCCTGCACCAGCTCGGGCCCCAGTGCTGGAGGGAGCAAGTGGGACAGGATGTATGACGTGCACTCCAGGGAATTACAGCACTGAAGCCTCCAGCATTTCTCCAGGAAAGCAGGGAAGGGAGGGTGCAGAACACACCTCACCTTTTACCTTGTCTATGTGAATTGATCCTCAGGATGAACTGATGTGAAATAGTAGGGTAGCCTCAAGAGAACAGGTACTTTTTCTTTTAAAAAGATATATATTTATTTACACAATGAATCCAACAGTGGTTCAGTGACGACCGCAATATCGCCAATCTTCCTGAAGGTAAAACCACAGCTGGGATTAGATGTACAGCTAACATAATCCATGAAAGTGTTATTGAAGCCCATGCTAATTTACATGGCTTCATCTTGTGTGATATGTGGAAGGGCAACCTCAGAATGGCAAAGCCACTAGGGAAGGAAGGACAAAAGAAAGTTACAACCTTCACTTTGAGGTGTGGGGTTTTTTTTACTTTTGCAGGTTTCTGCCTCAAATTAACATTGGCTAATGAAGTTCTTTGCTGTGAACAATAGGTTGATTACTGTAAGGATTACATTTGTCTTTAATGAAGTGAATCTTACTGCTATTGCTCCTGCTCAAGGATATCCTAATAAATGAAGTCTCACATCCTAATGAGTTTCAGCCATATTAGAAAAATATGAATAAAAAGTTTTCCAAAAGTAATTTTTAATTACGCAGGGATTGTTCCCAAAGCAAACCCATCTCAGACAGGAAGGTGGCTTTAAATACCTGCTGGTTTAAGAAGAACTATTTCCAAAGGGATCATTAGAAAATTCATCTTTTACAGATGCAACACTCATGGCACCAATTAATTAATGAAGCTGGAAATTAGCATAACTTTAGTACAGAAATAGATATAAAGTAGCTGTTAGAACACAAGCATCTAAAGTAGAAAGTCTGATTTTTTTTCTTCTTGGTTATACCAGTAAAGCAGAAATTAGACTTTGGGCTATAAGCACTTCCTTAAAAATAATCTTTCCTATCTGCAAAATTAAGACGGTGAGATGAAACATACCTTAGACAAAAATACCTTAATTATTGTGAAGTGTCAAAGCATCACTGAAATAACTGGAGCTGTACTGATAAATCCCAGCAGAGCGCCTGAGCCATCTGGGTTTCTGTGCAGAAGAGAACTGCAGTTCGATACGTGCCTATTCTATGGATATTTCAAACTCCATGTGGCTCCTCCTGATAGTAAAACAAGCCCAGTCTGAATCCATCAGGCATTTTCCTTATTAACCTGCCAGTCTCCGCTATCCTGTTCTCTGCTTCTGATTTGAAGTTTGATTCTTGCATTTAATAACTATTCTGTTGATCTCAGCTGAGTTAAATAGCTCAGTTTTTTCATACAGTAGCTAATCCATCTTTGTGCAACCATGCAGAAGTACCACTGATAACTACCGCAGTACTTCGGCTTCAGCAACGAGGCAGCTAAAGCTGCGAGAGCGGATAAAGTGCCTCTGAACTCATGTCCATAGGGTATAAATCCAAGCTGGAAAATCTAACCAGACTTCCACCTGAGTGGGAGGAGGCCTGGTTAATTTGATTAGAAAGCGGCTATGGTGCCCGCTCCTGCTACCGCTGCTAAAATAATATTAGATGAGGGCAAAAAATGGAGATGACACATTTGCAAACAATCTAAAAAGAAGCAGTCTCCAAATTTACCTGTTCCATGACCTTCCAATGCATTTATAACAGGGGATGTGGGTTTTCTTATGAGCGTTTTTCCAACAATAGAAAATGACTTGATGTCAACTTCTGTTTTCGAATGGCACAGACTGAGTTGGGCGTAGGAGGAAAGAGCCAGCCAAGAGGAAATTTGAGGCTTTTTAGTTTCCCACTGTAAGCAGGTATGCATTGACTGTACAGCTTCCAAAGGCGTATGCTGCAAGTCAGCATTAATAATAGCTCACAAAAATGTGGCTAAACCTGTATAATACACAAGATGTAGTCATAGCACCCTGTAGGACAGCACCCATTATAGTGCAACCTCCAGATGTCTAAGTAATAAACCTTCCACCTCCTCCAAGTCTGCCACATTTACACCCTATTTGTTCCTAAAACTCCTCAGTCCCAACCTTGAAAGAATGAACATGTCTGAGAGAGGCAGTGAAAGTCAGGGTGATCAGGGATTTTCCAACGAAATGTTTTTACTGCAGAATTCCATTTCTGAGAACTCAAATGTTTCTCCAAAGTGGAACTGTTAAAAAAATAAATTGCCCAAAACTGCCAACAGAACAAGATATCTTGAGAAGACACATGATAGGCTATGGTGCTCCCACCGCTTGTAATACTTGTGGGTTTTTCAGTTGGATTCCTGCATGACCTTGCCACATGGAACAAAAAAACCCTTAGGTTCCTGCTATAGAAACAAGGGTCTGGTAACCCTGGGGTTTTAGCTTCACTGAAACTTAGCTTTAGACTCTGCAGTACTGAGCTTGCAAGCCACAAATCCCAGTTGACTCAACCAGTGGTTTCCAGACTTTTATCTCACAGCTGGTCCCTCCTCTCACTGGATCTTAAAAGCCACATGGAAGCCACGGAAAGTGGACTTTCAAGCTCAATTTCATTCAGAAACAAAACATTTTGACTGTTTCCAAAACATGTTCTTTTCTCCTACTGTGAAACATTTTGAAACATTTTTTTTTCCTTTGGAGTGAAATATCTGTTCTTTTTTCAGAGTCTTCTGATTCCCAATAAACATGGAAATTCTCATTTTAGTCAGCTTCAACTGAAGTCCAAAAGCAAAAAGAAAGAAAGAAGCAAAAACCCCAAACCCCAGCAGCATCCCCTACTTGGGAAAGCTGTGGAGCTTTCCATTCCTAGCAGTAGAATCACATTGTTGGTTAGAAAGAGCAACACCCAGAATGGTTTTGCATTGGGAACATGGATGAACAGGAACAGCTATGGCCTTTGTCATTATAATAGGGGAAAAAAAAGAATTGATCCCTTTAGTTACAAAAAATAAAGATTTGGTATTTCCCTGCTTTTCATCTAAGTGCTTTGTTTTTATCTTAGCCAGTGGATAAGAAATTAGTCAAGAGGTCTGAGATGATGTGAAAAGAAAAAAACATCTGCTAGACCTGCCTATGTTCGGGTGTTTGGAACTTGTAGGAGAAATTAGTGCTTTGTTACAACAATTGAAAATGCTTATCTTCTGAATTGACATACCTGATGCATGAATCCAATTCCTTTATGTACTTAGTAAGGATTAGAAGTGCAAAAAAGAAAAAAATAGTAAGGGTTTTTTTTTTCCCATACAGGGCTGCAGGGTTTTGGAGAGGGATATTTTTTAATTTTTATTTTACTTAAGAACAGAAGGCTGTGATGTTCTCAAGTTCTCCAAAAGTCAGTTCCAAATAATTTTTGTTTTGGATTCATTGGATTTTTTCCCTTCAGCACACTCAATTTTTGACATTTTATTCGGATTCACTAAAATTTTATTTTTGAATACTGTGGAGGAGGAGAAAGTTATCTCTGATGCACTTTGGTCTGGTGTCCTAAGGAAATAAGGATTACATTATCATGCTTTCAGTGTGCTGCTTTGCTTCCCTGTCCTCCCTCTCTCTTCCCACACCCCCAAAAGATTTTGAATCTAGTTTTGATCAAATCTGTCAGAAAGTTCTGCAATTCTTACAATCTCAGGAAAGAAGGCTGGTGAGTAATGTTGGAAAAGAAACACTATTAATACACCATTAAGGGTAGAAAAACAAATATACATCTTACTAAATGTGGGAGAATCTGCACCAGAGTTTCTTATACAGTCCCACCACTTACAGAACAGCTTGTTACCAGTGTTGGGGAGTTCAGGCTGTCTGCATGATGGTCTCTTGGCTGAATGCATAGGGTTAAACCAAAAGCTTTAAAGAAACAACAAGAAACAGTAAAATAGAGACAAGGATAAGGCTCTGAAGAAACAATAGGGAAGCCAAATATTGAGAAATTGCCTTCAGCTGGGAATGGTCTAAAAGGATGTTGTCTTCCCACAATTCACCACAGCAAAAAAAAAAGAAAAAAGAAAAAAGAAAAGAAAAAAGGATGATCTCAAATTGTTGCTACATCTTGGATCTAGAAGTCTAGGGACACTAAATGATCTGTGAGTGTTACTGAGAAGTTTCAAGTACACAAAGAGAGGCCCTGGAAGAGAAGAAGAACCGTCCCCATCACACAGCAGGTTGCTCCCAGCCAGTGATGGAGTTCTAGGTCAACAGGAACGTATGTGTATTTTTTAGGAAATATTTAGAGATGGGGAAGGGGATCTGTTTCACCCTTTGCTATAACATATTGTGTATGTGAGTAGAAGAATCAGTAATGCTTTGAAGAAACCGTTCACAGGTTATTAGTAAAACACTAATATTGTCTTCCACAGAAGTGGCCTTAAACCTCCAAACGCAGGTAGGCTTTTCTGTGAACTGGACTGACAGGGTATGGCAATACTGGGAATCCGCTAGGAATGGTTGCACTAGGTGGTCATACAGCCCAAGGCAGAGGAAGAGTAAAGATGATATTTGAGAATGCTTGAAAGGAGGGATTAAAAAAAAGAGCACAGGTTGAACCGCAAGCTGGAGGGAAACACGGTGTTAAGCCAAAAGCCACTTTAGAAGAAAAAAAAAAATTGAAACACCAGTTCTTAAAGTCATTGATAGAGGAAACAAGTCTTTTTTTTGGAGTAACCTTTTGTCCCACCCCACTATTTTCTCTTCAAAACAAAAATCTGTACCGTAAGTGGTTCTTATGCAGGTTTGCTGCCTCTGTGATGTATTTTAGGGGCAGAAAAGAGCCAAGGGACAGCGTGACTGCCTGTGCAAGCAACATAAACAGCTAGGGTGTACAGAGTGCTCTGTAGCAACTGCCCCGTGACACTATTCCCCCAGAGTAAGCAAAAGCAGGATAAACTAGTCTGCAATTACCAAGTGGGTCAATTTGCTCCTTTAAACACAAACATAGATCTAAAATGAGATTATATTACATCAGAAACAAGGAGAAGTTTGAAGATATTTGTTGGAATTTGGCTTAATGACTCTTTTGTCATTGTAATTCACACCTTTCACCTTGCTAATATCTAGCAATTGCAAATTGGCACACTACCAGAAAACGAAAGTAGCATCTTTCACCTGTCCTTTCTGTTTGCTTTATCTGTTCTTTCTTACTTTTTTCCACATATTTTGCAGACATGGTGGACTTCCTCTTAAAAGCTGCTAGTCCATTTCTAATTTGTAACCACTGTACAGCCAGCTCCCCCTCATTTGTTTTTAAAATGAGGGTTTTTTTGTGAGGCTTATAATTTCAAAAAACCTATGCAACTTGGTGCATTTTACACTCACTGGCTGGCAGTGGATTACAGAAAAGACTCATGATTCCTTATTTTGTCATATTTCCCCCCATGACACATAGCCTACATGTGTTTTGTTGAAGATGACAAAGAAATTCACCGGGACTGTGCCCAGAGGTACCACAAGTTATCAGAGCTTTTCAAAAGCCAGCACGGAGCCAGCACCCCGACCCTGTCTTTGCAGAGACTCAGAAGGGAAGCCCAAGTCGCGAGCTGGTCAGCCAGTGTATGGAGAGCTAGATGAAGGGTCTCCAGCCGCGAGCTCCTCCACCATGGGATGGGTAGGGCACATGGCTGGGAGCAGGTCTGCAGTGGCATGGGGGTGAAACCCCCCAAGATACGAGGAAGGAAGCCAGTGCAGGCTGTTTTGAAGGTGGTATTGCTGAGCTGGGCTGGGACCCAGTTGCCGGCCTAGCTGGGTCCTGTCCCACGGTGGAGAGCCCACAGCCCTGGAGAAGCTGTTATCATCCGTCACCACCAATTACTCACAGAAATTCTCCTCCCTTTAGTTCTCCAGCAGATGTCTTGTGGCTCAGACTCAGGAAAATCACTACACCCCTCTTGGACACAGTAGACACATCTTCCAGTGGCACAAAAAGCAAGGAAGGAATTTCCCATGTCCTTATAAAGTCAATTTTTCCGTGTACACAGTCACGTGAACTGCCAGGATAGGAACTGCCCTGTTTCACTTAACGTGTGCAGGCTGCACTGCCACTGTGCCCAGGGGCCCATGGTAATAGCCACTACACCTACATATTTTTATAGCCCATAGTATGTTATTTATTAAGTACCCTTCCCAGCAGAATCAGCAGTGCTCATCAGACCAGAGAGGAGAGGAGTCCCTTTTGCCAGGAAGTTTATCCTGTCAAGATTCCAGTTTCGTGAATCAGATTTCTGTTTAACTCATTTTATCTGACACAAAACACAGCAGATATGTTCCATGCAGAGAAGTAAGAGTGGGAAACGATGCAAGCATCCTTCTGGAGGGACGATAGTATATCAAGTCTAATTTGATAGCTGTCTTTCCTTCAAGCTCACAGAACTTGCCAAGTAGATGCACTCTGCTGTCCGTTTTTAGCTTTCCCTCTCTTCTTTATCACTCTGTTAGGAATCAACACTCATGTTTTGTAAACACCCGCAACCCAGTTTAGGAAAGGACTATGGCTATGGGGGCAGCAGGAAGAATTTGCAAGAGTTTTGGTATGGTGCTGACGTTCTCAGCGGATATAGGGAAATACTTGATTCAAACAATGCTTTGCAGATCCGTTTTGCTCCCTTGGTTAAGCAAGATTTAATCTTAGTAGAATGCATGGTGGCCACCTTTAAAATATATATGGTATGAAAATACCAAATTGTGTATCTGAGACTAAAATACAGCCCTGACTTTTCACTGACAGCATGTGGTGCATGCTCTTTGCTTACTCATCACAGTAACTACTCTGGTGCATCTATCCCGATTTTCAATATTAGATTATCTGAGTATCTAAAATCAAGCTGATGGAATGAGTCACCTGATAGATTATTGCCTAGTGAAAAAAAGCACAGGCTTGTCATTATATTTGCCTACAAAGCACCATGCACACCAAGAGCTGACTGATAAATACCAAGGGGGTTTCTAATGGAGAGACAGAGCGAATCACACCAGCAAGGCGGTCCGAGTAAAGCTGTGGGACTCCAACCTGGCTCTTTTCCTTCCAAAATGATGGAAGATGTTACCTGAGGCTCAACAGGTAATGAAGACTATGTTTCCACACAGCTTTGGACTGAGCGCTCGCAGCAGGGCCGGATGCCTCCAGCTAAGCCTGCAGGCAGCAGGAAGGCCAGGCACACTTCTCCACCAGGAGACCTTTGGAGGTAAAAGGCATCAGTGGTGGGTTGACATTGGCTGGGCACCAGGTGCCCACCAAAGCCGCTCTGCCACTCCCCGCCTCCGCTGGACAGGGGAGGGAAAATATAACAAAAGGCTCATGGGTCAAGATAAGGACAGGGAGAGATCACTCGCCAGTTACCGTCACGGGCAAAACAGACTCGGCTTGGGGAAATTAGTTTAATGTATTACCAATCAAATCAGAGTAGGGTAATGAGAAATAAAAGCTAAATCTGAAAACACCTTCATCCCCCCTTCTCAGGCTTAACTCCACTCCCGCATTCTCTCCCTCCTCCCCCCCAGCCATGCAGGGGGACGGGGAATGGGGGTTGGGGTCAGTTCATCACACATTGTCTCTGCTGCTCCTTCCTCCTCAGGGGGGAGGACTCCTCACTCGTCCCCTGCTCCACAGTGGGTCCCCTGCAGGGTCACAAGTCCTGCCAGAAAACCTGCTCCAGCGTGGGCTCCCCTCTCCACAGATCCGCAGGTCCTGCCAGGAGCCTGCTCCAGCGTGGGCTTCCCACGGGGTCACAGCCTCCTTCAGGCATCCCCCTGCTCCGGCGTGGGGTCCTCCCTGGGCTGCAGGTGGATATCTGCTCCACCGTGGACCTCCATGGGCTGCAGGGGGACAGCCTGCCTCACCATGGTCTTCCCCACGGGCTGCAGGGGAATCTCTGCTCCAGCGCCTGGAGCACCTCCTCCCCCTCCTTCTTCACTGAGCTGGGGATCTGCAGGGCTGTTTCTCCCACATGTTCTCACTCCTCTCTCCAGCTGGAACTGCTGTTCCGCAGCACCTTTTTTTCCCTTCTTAAATACATTATCCCAGAGGCACTACCACCATTGCTGTTGCCAGTGGTGGGTCCGTCTTGGAGCCGGCTGGCATTGGCTCTGTCAGACACAGGGGAAGCTTCTAGCAGCTTCTCACAGAAGCCACCTCTGAAGCCTCACACACTACCAAAACCTTGCCACGGAAACTCCATACAGCATCCCATCCTTCTGGCCTCCCTGGGGGAAGGGGAGATGTTTAGAGAGTTGGCCACCAGCCCTCATCCCAGGTCTTATCCTCCCATGGCCAAGAGAAGGGCCCTCTCTGAGAGGAAGCTGGTATTGCGAAGGAAGAAAAAACTAACAAGGAAGCAGGGGTAAAACCAGCAACTATGATACTGAGGTGTGGAAGGAAGGAAGACAACTTGCCTGAGCCCTCCCACAACATATAAACAAAAGCCACAGGCAAAATCCAAAATGGCAGAGCAGAACCACAGTTTCCATAGGCTTTTCAGTCATAGGAGCTGTGACTACTAGCTATTAAAAGAGACTTAATGGCCGATAGCTTCCTGTCATCTCAAGTGGTTATGAAACAACAGGGATGCCCGCACTGCCAACCTGTCCTGTGTTATGACCATGGCAGATGTCACCCTGCACACCCGGGGAACGCTGCAGCTCCGGAGCAGTAATGGTCCCTCACTGCTCCTGAGGGCAATCCCCATGGATAGCACAGCACCTCCTACAGAAATGTGCTTTTTTTTCCCTGGGTAATTACTCTTTAATGAAGCATAACAAAGTTGCCCAGTATTGCTTTCTCTGAGCACGTACTACTGCTTGTAGAAAGGTTGGGTAGTTCCTTCCTGCAGGACTATGATGGGAGGAAAGGACCTGCCCTCATTTATTTAATAAATGAAATAAAATTGCATGAAAATGAAAAATATACTTAATGAAAGGTGTTGGGTTTTTTTTTTTTTAATAAAAATGCCAAATCCAAGTCAGAATAGTCTCCCAAATACTTCTGATAAACTTCAAAAGTTCCACCCAGTGTTGAAGGAAAAATGTTATGGAAAACATTTCTGAAGCCAGAGAGAATTCTGTATTTATTAACAGGAAAAGTTCAAAAGATTAATCACACAGATTCTTTGACATTTAATCTTGCAAAGGCATAATCCTGATAAGAAAAACGTTTTGGCAAGAGCACCCTCGCTGTTGAATACATGGTGGTTACTCTAGAAGAGGCAACAAGAGCTAGCTTGTTGAAATGGCACTGCAAATGCAGAAGTAAAGCAGGTTTTACTGAGTGCTGGTTCTAGACACTTCTGTAGAAGTTTGTTTGTCTTACAGATGCGAATGAAGTGGGAGCTGCAGTCCAAGTTCTTGGACTACCTCTGACACAGCACCAGCAGGAGGAATGAAGGTAGAAAAGCCATCTCATGCTTGCCATTTATTTTTTCTCTCTTGTTCCTGCTGGTTTGGACGTTGGCAGAGGATTCTCTAGGGGGATCGTAAGGCCATTTGTCTCTGAAGCACAGAGATCAATGGGCAGATCAGTGAAAAGCTACACCAGGGGAAGAGAAATCCAAACTGCAAGCCAGCAAGGTGAGCTGGTATTTCCACCCATGGTTTTTCAAGGGATTAGCTGTTAATAAAGGTTTAACTAAACTCTGCTTTGCCTGTACAGCTGCAATATTAATAATAGACACACAACTTGTAGATCTCTTGCATTTCCTCCACGGCAAGTCTGCAGCAGTGAATATAGCTCTGGGCTGTTTCTATATTGCTGAAATTCCTATCATTGTGATTGTCTGACCCTTTTCCTCCATTATCATTAGAAAGAAAAAGAAAAAGTGTTTCTTCTACTCAGACTCTGCTGTCACTCCCCATGCCCGCTCTGTAGTGTCTGCCTCCTTATTAGCTGGACCACAACAGTAAAAGTACTGAATGAAGCACAGACAAAAACCCTGGAGCTAACTTACAATACCTGATGTTGCAGATTGCCCAACTAGCCAGTTCCCTTTTGCAATCAGATTTTGATTTGACACCATGGCTGGGAATCTTGAAATTATTTTTGATTCTGACCTTACTGCTGCCTCTCTTGTTTACGTACTTTTGTCACCTCTAGAAGCTTTGAGCTTTATTTCCTTTGTTTTGATTCCACAAATATTCATGTTTTAAGTTGCATGAATGTCTGAGGTTTCTAGAAAAGACTAAACCTAGGGTTTCAGGACAACTCACAAACTTTCAGTGCTACATTAAACCCTTTTTAGTACCAACCCATAAAACGTGCATCAGTATAGTAATTTTTGGTTGATAACTTTTTTTTTCCTGGGTAGGAGTTACCTCAAACCTCAGGACAACTTAATTATTAGCTCTACCCCAAACTCCATCCCTGTGTCTTCTCAGTGTGGGAAGGAGGCCAGAGGTGGTGGGCATCCGTTACCTTCCTGGCAACACCAGAGGAGTTGCAGGGACTTTATTCGCAGGTGGCTTGGGAACAGGCCAGCTGCAGTATGTGGAAGCCAAGTCAAATGCATATGGCAGTCTTGGTCTTTTGAGCTGTTGCATCCTGATAATATGACACCAAATTAAAAAAAACCCCAACAACGTCAGATTTGACCTTCTGTAGCTCTGGACAAAACAAACATAATATCAAGGAGGTTTTTGGCTTTCATGTCTCTTCCATCTAATATGTGCCTCCCTAGTAAACATTTTACAGATCCCAGTGGTTTCTGTAGAGCAGAAACAAATGTTACAACAAACAAATCCAAAGGAAAAGATTTGGGTTTTGGTGTGTTGGGGTTTTTGGGGGTTTTGTTTTGGTTTTTAT
Source organism: Pandion haliaetus (assembly GCA_013401275.1). Taxonomy (NCBI): domain Eukaryota; kingdom Metazoa; phylum Chordata; class Aves; order Accipitriformes; family Pandionidae; genus Pandion; species Pandion haliaetus. The sequence continues at coordinate 94,627 of VYZV01031608.1, read as the reverse complement.
CCCCTCTTTATTCTTTTCTCCAGAAATGACAAAATTGATTCCCAACTTGGAACACAATTGTTTATGACAATAAATCTGTTGACTTCACTGCTGCTGTGCCATCCAAAATGACTTTGTAATCTGGAAAAAAATAATTGTGCTGAGGAGAAAGGGAGCAATGGCCATTTCCCAGGCTTTTTTGACCTTCTGAGCAAGAATTGGAACTTGCCTAGTGGTTCAGATGCTAATCTGTCTACCCAGTGTGTGGGTGTGCTCTGAGTCACAGCCAACATGTGCACTCACTTCTAAAACAGGGCTTCCTAAATATTTTTGTAAGGGTAACTTTTGTTTAACTTTCATTTGGCAGAGTCCCACATTGGGAATGGTCAAAAGCTCAGGAAGGACCGTATGTTGTATATGGAGCTGCTAAGAACAACTTTGAAAGTTTTCAGACCTTTTTGTCTCTAACTGAGGAAGAAAAGCCTCCTCCCTCCCCCCAACATGAATTAAGATACCGCTTTTTTCTCACCCACTTGCCAGCAAACCACATCTGTCAGGCTTCAAGTGTGCAACAACAACTGTCTGTCCACAGCGAAGATAAATGTTTAATTTTTTTTTTTTTTGGCTTCTGCAGTATTTATTTCTTTAGTCCATGCCTAGTTACTAAAACTCAAGGGGCATTCTGCTGAGGACGTTCCAGGCAACTGTAACTGTGCAAGTACTGAGCAAACAGGATACAGTGGCCATATACAGGCAGAAGGCACCGTAGAGATTTTTGCAAAGAGAAGTAATATTTTTTTTATTGTTCTGCTTATTACATAACTGGGAACATGGATAATGAACATGTTTCAGTCAGAGCATCACAGGTGTTACAAATTGCTTTCTCTCTCAGAGGCCCTATTATTAACCCAGTTACTGCTGGTAATAATACCTGCTGCTCTGCAAATAATCCCGAAAAAAGCACTGGGGCCAGATTCAATAAAGGGCTTAGATGACTCAGCATAAGTTGGTGTAATACCCCATATTTAAGATCTCAGGCCTTTGAGCAGAGCCTGAATCCTGAGCAATAGATCTATAAAGCGCACAGAGTGTTAGGTGCCTGCAATAACAACCCCAAGCAGCTTAGCATGCACCTGCTTAGACCTAGCCAATAAAGCTGGCTGGGTGGGGAGAGGAACCTTAAAACCCACCTGGCAGACCTGCAAGGAGATACTTGCAATCAGTCGGGATCTGCAAACCAGATCCCTTCCAAGATAGAGCTTTGTGGGCTTTTTTTTTTTTTTTTTTCTTTCTTTTCTTCCCTGCAGAGAATTGAGCAGGCCTTAGGCTTTATAATGTTCTTCCTTTGCCACCGTTGCCACACATTTAGAAAACACCCTGCTGCTAAAGCTGTAACCTGGAAAGTGGATGTCCTAAGTTTGGTTCCCTGCTGTGGCTGCAGAGTGTGCGTGGGAGGGGGGCTTCAACCCCCCCCCCCAGCCTCCCCAGAGATTATGCAATTAGCAGCTCTAAAGTAGGTCAGTATGAGTGGGCTGGAGGGATACGCTCCTCATCCTCCAGCTGCAACTGTGCACAAAAACAATTCGAGATTCATTAGTCCATAAAGCAAAAGAGCATATTAAGCAACCGAGTCATGTTTTCTCATGCTCAGGACACTCACCTGGCATGAGGGCAACCAGATTTCTGGACCTTGTCTACGCTTGATTTTCTGTTTTTTAACCAGTGGCGGTTGTATGTGAACTACAAGAAAAAGAGGTCCCAGCAGGGGAACTAAAACCCAGGCCTGTCAAGCTCTGCTTGGAGTGAGTGCTGTAACCACCACCAGGCTGGTGACATGGCTGGAGCAGGGCTGCCCATTGCCAGAGCAGCCTCTCTCCTGCTGGCCAGGCTTTCTCTCAAGAGACTGAGTAGATTTGAACCCAAATATACTTGCATCCAAATATATTTGAACATCCCCTATTCAAATAGGGAATGAAAATTTCCAAGTCCTCTAAGTAAATAATCAGGCTACCGTGTAGTGTTCGGGCTGAGGAGAGGAATTTTGCATTTCAGCAGCAAACAGCAACAGCCACTGCATGTGATTGGGTGAGAAATAGGTCCCTGAAAGCTGAGGACCTTGTGGGTCCGACTGTGCCTACAGTAGGCTTAGTTAGGGATGTGTACAAAGCAAGCCTTCAATTGGTCACTCAACTCCACCAAAACTGGGACAACTCAAGACATGCACAGAAGTACAGCTCCAAGCTCCTGGTAAACTTAAGAGCAAATAAGTCCTTGAACTTAATCATCATCAGTTTTTTTGGGATTTTAGTCTTAAGTGTTTCAGTTGGGTCAAGTGCCAGATCAGAAACTCTTGTATGGATTTGACACATAGCTCCTTTTTATATGAGTGGCAAGGGATAGAGCCCTCTGCGGACTGCAGTGCTCCAAGATAGACCTCTGGAAGGAAACACCAGTTTTACAACACCATTACAACTTTGACTCGGTGGTGATGCAGTTGACAGCATAACTGGGCCAAAAATATGATAGCAGAATTGGGTTTATTTTTCAGCGGCAAGGCCATGCTGTAGGATCTAAATGCAAGTAAGAAGACCCCTCACTACCAACAGCTCCATGTGGCCAACGCAGTGGAGCCTCTATCTCTTGGAAATCCAGTGCAGCAGAAACCTCACAGATGCAATGAAGAAAAACTCTGCAAAGAGTTGGAAACCTTTCCAGACCCAGGAGCTCAGTGGTCCATAGATATATGCGCCTTTGAGATGCAAAGTCTATGCTGAGCAGTATGGCAAACATATTCCAAGTCCATTTTAAACTTCTTTCTGCTGTTTTCTTCCTCAATGTCCTTTCCCTTCCTTGCAAAGCTAGCCTAGGCCAGCCGTTCACTGTCCCTCAGAGCCCATCTTCCTGCACGGGGAGCTGAACGCCTCCAGCTGCTGGTAACATTCCCACCCGTGTTACCACAGCAGCAGAAACAGCAAAACATTAAACACAAAGATGCCGTGTGGGCAAAGTCCCTGCATCCTCCAGGTTCACGAGCAGCCTTTATGCAGCTGCCAGGCCTCCGGAGGAGCCTGCAGAGCTCGGGTGTTCGCTCTGGCTCCTTTTCCAGCTGAGCCTGGCATATTTCTGGGACAACTAAGATCATCTGTGTGCAAAACAAGTAGCCAGCACTGGTTATACCCACTTTATGTGTTTTTCAGAGAAGTATTTTAGTGGCCAATCTATTCAGAGTGAGCATAACTTCAACAGTTTCCTGAAACATACTTCTCAGTAACCTTTGACTAGTACAATTGTCCTTCTTATATTTCTACCTGGGCTCCACACTTGCATTGCATAAGCCCTTCTTCCAGAGGTAAGTCAACACAGAGGAATTCACGTGGAAATATCTTCCCATGTGGCGTTGAGATGAGGAGCATATGAAGAGCGTGTGTATTACTTTTGGCTTTTTTTCAGTTTATTTTTTCTTCCTTTGAACATATCTGATCTTCAAAAAGTAAGGAGTGATATAGACTCCATTTCCTATTACCTGACTACAGCTATAGATTGGATTGGCATACACTGATGTGTTAACTTGGCAAGTTATCAAAAAATCAGAGCCAAAAAAGATGACAGTCAGGCAGCACAGTTCCCTGGAAAACAGATTTCCTTAAATAAATCTTTTGTTTTGACAATATGACAGCTCTGTTCAAGAACAGTAGCTGTATTGGGACAGTATATTTTGATTTCTCCAAGACATTCAATTTAACACTGCATGACATTTTGATTTAAAATGTGCATTAACTGAAACTTACAGGGTGTGTGTTAGATGGATTAAAAATTGATTCCCTGGTAGATCTTTAAAAGGTGGCTTTCCATGAGGAGATACTTAGGGCTGTTTTTCTTGTGTTCTACCTGGGACCAGTTTTAATCTGACATGATTTAATATGTAAATCCACAATCCAAACAAACAGACAAAATCTGAAGTCTTTACTGGCAAATTTGGTAGGTGATTAAAAAAAGTCAGTGAGGTCATTAAGAGGGAACCACTCCTGATTTGAGGGTGATCATTCATTTAAATGGTCAAAGTCTAAAAAATGCATTCTGATATGACCAAAAGATTCTTTTTAAAGACTCCTTCTAGACAATCACCACATTTTTGTCTCCTCAAGACATATAGAGAAGAGAGACCTCCCACATTTTCCTGTCAGCACACACATAATACCACAGTGTTGCTCTTAAGCAGCAAGAATGAAATATATTAATTTTAGACTGCTTTTTCAAATCTGAAACGTAAGCAAGCCATCCTGAAAGTGTATGTTTGACATTTCATGGCTGGGAAAACATAATCTTCAAAAACAAGCAAACAAACAAAACCCTGTCACCCCAAACACAAATCCTTTTGGGTTGAAATTTCCTTGCTTGGTTTTGATAAATTTGGAAAGATTGAAAAAAAATATTTCAGTAGTTATTAATTGTGTCACAGATAATTAAAGTACAAGCACAAAAGTGCTTTGTATTTTAAAAAGTTGTTCAGACTAATTTTGTTCTGCCCAAAGTTACTTTCTTTTCCCTCTTTTTTTTTTTTTTTTTTTTTTGTTATGTGTTAATTCTAATGTTTNNNTTTTGGTAAAGGCTTAGACTAGTGTGCTTTTGTCGTATGCCCTTCTAGAGTTATGAACAAAAATATGTATCTGGGCTCTGGGAATGTACCAATATTACCAAAAGGACCATACTAACAGAAGATATTCAAAATACATGAAAAATTATCAAAACATTATTAAAACAAACAATAACACGGGGGAAAAGTGCAAAAAAATAGCTTCTATTATTTTTCTTTGGAATTTACACTTTCAGAGAGGCTATTTAGGAATATCTAGGACTATGTCACATGGTTGAGAAGTCTGTTTACCACTATCCAGAAGAAACTGCATTTATTACATACATTTTGCTTTCTAACAGGAGTAAAATCCATTCTAATGGCTAATTTAGTATATTTTCCTTTGAAAACCGTCTCTACCAAGAGGGGATTTTTGAAGGGCTTCAAAAAGGTTGATCAGGTGGTGTGCTGAGCCTAGTTAGGTAGCTGTGCCTATATGCAATATGTACACCTCCCACAACATTGATTTGACAACTAATAGTTTTTGAGGTAGGAAAAAAGCCCACAACAGTAGCGAGAGATGGTGGGATCTTAACTTTGGTGGTGCTGTTTCAGGACATTTTATCTTCCTGGTCTTGTCATATCTGTCATGAGAATCTCCTGGAGAGATACATGACACCAGACATTACTAATCAGTAGTTTGCCCCAACTGCCTGGTGAAACAGAGTGACAGACCACAGAAAACCCCAGCTAATATTCACAAGGAAAGAGCAGTATTCACCCGTGGAGGGAATACCCTGGTAGTACAGCACTGGACCATCATGGACCTATGAAAAACATGTCCCATGACTAACTATGGGCTAATTTTTCAATGTTGTAACCATCCTGGAGTGTCTTGGAGGACAA
>VYZV01031608.1:63010-88603 GCA_013401275.1 Pandion haliaetus | reverse complement strand
ACTGGGGTAACTCCATCGGCTTCGGGGGGGGGGGTCACTGCTGATTCATGCCACCAAAAGGTGTAATTAGAGGACCCAGCTTGTCCATCCTGAGGTATTACATGGCTTCCTTCCTCCTATGGATTTATTTCCTTTGGGTTTGATTTGATATTTCCATGCAAATTTTTCAGCCTCTACAGTGCAGCATAGCACATTTCTGCAAAATTGAGGCCCAAACCGAGATTGAGAAATCTCCCTCTCTCTCTTACACACATGCAAAAACAATGCCACACAGTATAAAGTTACATTTCATATACAAAACTGAGCAATTTGAGAGCTCCAGTTACCTTTTATGTCTTCTGTAAAAGGCAATTGGATGATTTTAACCTAGTATGACTCTTGTTTTCTTTTTAACATTAGAGTGAACAACAAAAAAAAAAAAAAAAAAAAAACCCACCCAAAAAAAAAAAAAGGTCCATGAAAGAGAAAAACACTCACTTTTATCGCTTAGGTTGCAGTAAAGCTAAAAATAAATTATTGTCATCCTGCTTTCTAAAAGCCTTTAATAGGACACTAGGCAGCAGAAAGGAAAGCATCACTGTTTTTTTACAGCACAGATGTTATAACTCCAGGTTTCATCTGAACTCTATTACAGTCAGTTGGTTATGAGCGGGCTGGCTCCTAAGTCAGCTCAGCAGGACGCTGTACATAACGAAAATTTTTAACTGTCTGTCACCTTTTGCATATGGGACTTTGTAGGGAGTGGAAAACAAGGCAAAATAGAAAACTTCTCTCCATGGGTAAACTGCATCTTTGCTGACATCCCTGTCCTATTCTGTTCTTGATAACCAACATAAAACTCTGTACAAAGTGACATTTTTACATCCAGAACAAAGACAATCCTTCCATCTGGAGTAAGTTTTAAATAACGTCCTCATAAAGTTGCCAAAACAAGCCATGCCATTCAAAAGGCAGCGTTTCTTGAGTTCAAAGAGAGACGGGTTTTTTGCACTGAACTTTGTTCTGGCAGTGTATTGAAGTGGCTTCAGGACATACTAATTCCATTTCTAACTTTGCTTAATATTTTGTTCAGACAAGTCCAGTCCAGACTTAGTTACCCGACTTCATTGTAGTCAGCTACATTTCTACTTTTCTGTCATACTCGTCTCTGGAATGCTGGAAATCTGACTTGATGTTTTTCAGAAGTCTTTTAAAACATTCCTGATCATATTAAAAGCAAACATGTACAGATTTTTTTTTGTTGTTCTTCTTCTTTCTTGCCTGTGTTACATTTTCTAGTAATAAAAATAAAATTTCTGGTTAGCGAAGAAGTTCTGTGACAGCTTCCTTTGGGGAAGGGGGGATGGATTTGGGAATATTTGCACTGTACCGTAACTCTCAGCTGACATTTGGATAAAGTATTAGAAAGCTAGCTGATGCCTTAGGAAAGAGGCTTTGCATTGTCAGAAAAAAAGACATTGTTTTTAATCATACTGTCTTTCTAGAAAATGCTTTCACAGCACTCCAGTCTGCCACTCAAGTTACTAAATCAAAGCTCATTGTTCACATTCTCCGCCACAAAAGCAGCCCCACACCACAGCACTTTGCAAATACAAGTGGAAAGTCAAAGATTAAAGCAAGTGTCTTCATGATGCTTTTATATCAGAGTTCTTCGTACAAGTATCCTTTCTTTTGCTTGTAAGTACGCTAATCATATTTCAATTGCATGCCTACAATATAAAGTTAATAGCTTCCTTATTTCCTTATTTTAGCATTTCCCCTCTACTCCCTCTGTCTTTTCAATTACACTAGCTAGATCATTTCTTTCATTTCCTTCCTCCAGTGTCCCGTTTTCATTTCTTACAAAAAAAATCATATTTGGTCACTTACACTTTTCTTGAGGATAAGCACACGACAGCAGCATCTCCTGCTCCACCATGGTGCTGTCTGTTGTAGAGGTCAGTGGTCTTTTGAATAGCGCTTTAAGAAAATATTTTGGAAAGCTGAGCTCACTCATGCAAGCTTCTGATCTTCTCCAGTACTCTTGGCTTCTGTGTGTTGTCACATGTTAGCCTCTCTCCTGAGGAACCTGTGAAACAGGTCTGGCTACACACATCTTGCGTGTCAGAAGAGTTTTAATTGATTCATTGCAACAGGTACCCACCCTCATTAAAAAAAAGTTGCTGAAAGGAGTAGTCTCTTAGCGCCTCATTTGAAATTACAGAACCTAGGGAATGTCACAGCTGGTGCACTTTAAAGGGAAACTACTTGATGGGTTTGCGAATATACAGGAAATAATTTAAAATCAATCTTACATGCCAAATAAACCACAGCTAGCGGTATAATTCGGATGCTCTGCGCTGTGGGAGAGCAGGAATCCTGCTGCTGTACACCGAGGTGGCAAGGGCTGCCACTGCATCTCCCCAAGGCACGAGTCCTTGTGGGACAACAGAACTCCACCTCTCTGCTGCAGAGGCCTCTGCCTCCATGAACAGCAGCTCTGATTGCTACTGATAGGAACAAATCCTGTGGACCTGATTTCTGAGAAATGCATCCCCAGGAACACGAGGCTAATAGTGCCTCAGCGCTTGCAGGGAGGATTCCTCCATGCCAGCAACGACAGAGGCTGCTCTGCCTTTCAACAGCCCCTGTCTACACATCCAGAGCTCCGTGAAGAACCCCCAGTGCTGCCCTGCAAGCCCCTCACAGCTCAGTTACCATTTATCTGTTACCCCGGTGACCAAGAGGGATTGCAGGTGGGCCCTCATTAAGACCTGTATTAATTTCACATCAGGGCACATCTTGTGGTACCCTGTAGCAGTTTCCTACTGCTGTTGCTCCTGCAAGCTGGTGATACCATCGTCAAGTGCAAGCAAGGCCGTGGTTAGCGAGGAACCAAAAAGCAGGAGATGCAGGATTTGTTCCTGACTCTGTCTCTAATTTGCCCTGTCACCTTGGGCAAATTGCTTTACCTCTCAGTGTTTCTGTTTCCCCATCTCTAACGCACGCATAATTATAGTTCCCTTTCTTTGGAAAATGCTTTGAAATCTATGTACAAAATGCAACATGAAGGAGGAAGCTATCATTATTGCACACTTGTAAAATATTGGGATGAGGCAGACAATAAGCAGTGAGCATTGGAGATTTCATGCATGCAAAGTGTTGTGTTTTAAGAGGAACGTGACCTTATTGTAATAATGGTTTAAAAAAAAAGATACTCCTACAGAATTTGGCAAAAGTTCAGCTTCTGTTTTCACAGTGGAACACTGAGAGAAAAATCTAAATCAATTCTCACTTCTAGGAACATTACACCCTCCTGGAAACAGCAAGTCCACCAGAGGTTCCTCGGTGGAAAATTACATAATACGGCAATTTCCTGCTTTTCTCTCACCTGGGTAAATAAAATCTCTCATTTTGCAGCCTGTGAGTACTTACATTATACTCAATAGGTCTAAATACTCATCCTCTTTCTCTTTCTCTCTCTTTGAAAACTAAAACTCCACAAAGCTTACAAAGATTGTTTTTTTCTTTTTCATGTGCAGGTAGGCTTGAACAGATTGATGCAAGGTGGTGTTTTCCAGAGGTTGAATTCGCTGACATGGGGGCCTTGTACTTGTTTTAATACTTCAGCGAACAAAATGAGGGAGGTGCTTGTATTTACCCCACTTCTACAGTGTTGCTCAATGAGGGGCCTTCCTCAATGGGGAGGATTGTAAAGGGCATGGCAGTGACTTAATTTTCCCCTGGAGTTGAGAGCAAATAATTTTTTACCCGCTCTACTCGGGAAGACAGCAGCTGCTGAGCTGAGAGAAGTGCAGGATGGAGCTGTCTCGGCTTTCCTGCCTCTGCTTCTGCTGCCATAATCCATGCACTTTCACTCTCTGCCTGAAGAGATCTCAAGTGACGGTGACACTCTTGAGATGATAGACTGAGGACCCATATAAGGTTGAAAACTAAGACAAGCTTGCAAAAGCTTTCAGGAGTTATATTGTCTGTGTTGGCTGCGAAAAGGGAAGTTACTGCTTTTTTCCCTCTGCATCCTTTTTCTGTAAGACAGCTCTCAATAGAGATTTGTTTGTGCACTGTCCTGCTTAGACTAAAATCCTGGGTAGTTCTTAACATGGGCGAAAGCCCAGAGATTAAGCTGGGCAATGCTGAAGTGAAGATAAGTGGCTGTGGGCAAATAGCTTTTTGTGAAATGCCCCTTGATTGCACGTTAATACTGGCACATTCCGAAAGCTTACCTGAGTCTTGAAACATAATTCTCTACATGACTTAACATGGCCAGCCAGGTTTATTACAGACGAGGAGAATGGTAAACGTACAACCTACCTGCTTCTTACTCCATAATCCATTAACTTCAGAGCCATGTTCTAAGATGTCCTAAGGTTACCGCACTGACGATTTATAGTAAGAAGTGAATCACTTAGAGCTGCAAGCTCAGAAACCCTTGGAAGTACATTTGCAGAAGGGCATGCATTTATTTGTATCTTCTGAATACATACAGTCGCAGTAGGTCACTTCTCAAAAATCACATTCTTCTGACATTAGCAAACTCATACTGGGTATCAGATTAGCATGGTCTGATTGGAATTTCAGTGGAAAGGACTGTTATGAAAAATGAAAGGCTTCTTGTAGAGAGATAATATAAAAATTGCATAAGATTTTTTTTTTATTCTCTTTCTGTGTTGAGCTGTAGTTCTTCCCGTGGATGAAACAAGTCAGGAATTAAGGCAGTTACCCAGCCTTTGGAAATGGAAGGCACAGTGTAAGTTGATTCCAACTTTTTACAGCATGAAGTGAAAAACAGCAATTGAAGCTAGGCTTTTTTTTGGTGCTTGAGATAACATTTGGATGAGTGAACCCATTTGGTTAAACATCAAATCTTAAAAAAATCTGAAAACCATCTAATGATCTAAGTGAACCAGTGCTGTCAACTGCAGCAAAAACACTAGGAAGAGTCAAGTTTACATACAAGAGCATTCTGTTGTAATCATGAAATTAAAGTACGAAGTGATAGCACCCATTTATGTCTTTGGACAGACTCCAAGCATTCAAACTGATGCATACATTTGTATGTGAGTTATTGCAAAGAGCGTTCAAATGACAAACATCCCATAATTGTGGTGCTTGATCTTCCAAGAAGCTCATATCTATAATTATAATCATTGTCTGAAAAAACAGTGCAGGTTTACAGTAACTGTGCAATTGATGCTTGTCTCCACTTCTGTCACTGAAGTGACAAAATAACTAAGTCATGCTCACATCTGCTTCCTTATAATGCTACATTTGTCCTCACCCCAATATCTGGGCATAACCTACAATTATGTGTCATTAGCTTTCCGTGGAACTGATCAAAGGTTGTCCATTTCAAGGCTGATTTGGGAATATGCCAAAAGCCTGAGGGTGGACCCTAACTGGCATAAAATGGAGCAGGTTTAAGCAATTGTTTCTTTATACAGCCCGGGTTTCCCACTTCAGGTAATAAGGCTGTTACCCAGTCCAATGTGAAGATGAAATCCTGAATATACTGGTCCACAGAGGCATGTGATGGTGTCACCCAGACCATTTGGGTAATCTTTATTTTTCTGTTCTAACTGAAGCACCCTAAAATGCTTAATTCAGCAGAATAGCATTTGTCTGAAAAAAGCTTCAGGTATGACTGCAAAGCATCTGCTGCTTGCACGGCAAGTGCTACAGGACTGGGTCAAGGGGAGGAAAGGGAGCCAGTGCTCTCTTTGGAAGGGATGAAGCTCACTTGGGGAGAAACGGTGCTGAATCTGCTGCCTCAACCTGGAAGCAGTGAGCCGTGAGGTTACAATACACAAAGATGCAAAGTGTGGTGTTTGCGGAGTACACATCCACACTGACCGTGGGCGGATGAGCGGCACAACGCACGCTGGACCCACAGCTGCTATGTGCAATGGGCTTTAAGGAAGATTTGTGTTGTTGAACCCGTGTGTTTAGAGCGAGGGGCTGCTTCCTCGCACTGTGTTTCGGACACCTGCGGTGTAGATCCCTGTAAGTGAGGTGGTCAGCCCAGGCTGTCTCCATAGTCAGTGGAGAGAACCCAGCATGCTGAGGACACGAGTCATCTGAGCTGTTCCAGACATCTCTTAGGAGGAGGCAAGCCATGCCCTAGACCCCTTTGTGCGCTTTGTGCGCTGACTCGCTCTCTGTTGTCTGTAGAGGAGACCTACTGCGACCCGCTCTGGGGTGAACCTCTACATTTACTAAGATGAATTCTGCTTTTCAGAGACTGCACAAAACCAAATAATGTTGCATTTATTCTTCTGGCTGCACTTTTCCATCCCTTCTCTCAGACAGGGGGATGAACAGCTTCCACTGCCGACTCTAGGATGACCCTGGGACATACTTCATCCTCCTGAGACCTACTACTTGCACCCTAAAAAGAAAGAGGACCCACAAGGCAATACACACCAATAGCACTGCTGAACATGTATGTCACTGCCTAGAAGCAAAAGTAGGGGACGTGTGTGGAACACTTGAAATTTATCCCAGAACAAGATTTCCTGAAGATTATATAAAACTGTTGTAAAGTTTGTGGGGTTTTTTTTTGCTTTAAATTAAACAGCGACTCAACATTTTGATTTCTCAAGATCACAGATCCAAGGCCATCACATATTTTTAGGCAAAATCTAATTCAAGCATCCACTGGGAGGGTAATTTCTGTGTGACACGTATCCGGTGCCAGACACAGTGCAGATTTCTGCAGAGCAAACAGCAGTAAGACAACTTGGCACACTGGCTGCTTCATCTGGAGCTTTTTCAAGGAACGCAGCTTTAAATACTTGCCCATTCAACACTAGTATCAAAGTTTTTCCTCCTAAACTGACAGTTCCTTTAGATTAATGAGCAGAAAACCCATCAGGCTGAAAGGACCATGGGAGTGAGATCAGCCTGCTGAGCTGCTGCAGAAACCTGAAGGGATCCAGGGACAAAAGGCTACGAGGAAGTGATGTGCTTTCCCATTCTCTTTAAGGGTGATGCAATGTGCTGTTAATCCAGCACTATTTTTTTTTTCCAGCTTCAGCTCAAGGGATCAACAAACACACCTGAAGGCGTGAGGGATGTGTTTAAACAAAGGAGATGTGAACAGATTCAAACCTCAGACTTAAAAACAGGCAAACAAAAAGACTGCATAAGGCAAAAAAGGAGGCAGCTGCAGTAATTGCAAGGGCAAAACTGTGCAGAATAATGAATCCAGTAATAAATTGCTGCCAGCACACACAGATTTTCAGTTAACTCTGTGTGCTGTTCCACTGCCTCATCCTGCCTGTTGAGGCGGGCACAGTCTGGAAGGTTGTTTTTTAAGTACTAAGTTCTTTTTCCAACTTGTTTTCTCTCCATATTTAGTTATGTTGTGGTGTGAGTTTCTGGTCAATGGGCTGGTGAAACGAGAGAGCTAATGGACTGAGAGTCCACTTCTGCTATGTACTCACACTTGCAGCAGGTCCCACCAGAGCCCTACTGACCAGCTTCATTACTTGCGGCTTTGAATCCAGATTCAGGATTTCCTGGGATTCATCTGGCCATTACAGAAGAAGGTGCACTGAGATTCTTGGTGGGCCAACATCGCTCAAGTCTGTAGCTGTTTGCTTTGCCAGTAGTGAATGATACTAATCCCACATGGATTAAAGAAAGTCAGATGTAAACTCTCAAGGTCCCATGTTAAAGTCAGAAAATCATACTCTGCAGGTCAACATTTTTCTTGCTGAAAAAGGTAGAGAGAGGCAGATATCCAAGTGTCAGCCCTGGAACTCTTTATAATGACAAATAAAGGCAATACATAAATTCCTTTTTAATGCTGCTACACTAAACAGAAAACGAAGGACTGCATTAGGTGCTTCTGTTCAGAATGTATTGAGAGAGAACAAGGTCTCCACCAGTGGTTGTGCTTGGCCCATTTTCCACAATTAACCTCTGTGGATCACCCTAAAACAAAGGACTCGGGAAGCCCAATTAATTTAATTCAAGAAGGGAGGATAGCTGGAGAAAAGAGGGCATGGATGGTTCCCTTGGTCGTGGAAGCCCTCAGTTAGGTGTCCTCCTCAGAGCCCATTTGCAGCTGCTCCCACCACCTAGAGCATCTAAGTGTACATCAGGGGCCAGAAGCCTCTTTGGGCAGTGCTGGGTTAGGGGAAAGCGAAGCTGGCTTGAAACCACTGTTGTACATCTTCCTCTCACTGTCATTTTACGTGACTGCCTGGATTGCCATCTATTTTTCAACTACGATTAGCACAAACTGGCACTTCCTCACCTTTAGTGCTGAAAATTATTTTTGTCAGGAACAAATAAAACCAGAAAGGTATAACAACGAGAGGAAGAGGATAGTCTTGACTATTAGTCAGTGCAGGTAGCCAAGTTCTTTTAGAAAACAGTAATTAAGCATAAATAGATCAGATAATTCTAATCTTTGCTAGAAATGGTAGGTTAAAACTAGAGGGCACACTGCAGGTATTAAATATACAGGAGACCCCTAGTACGACTGTATAGATGTGAAATAAAAAAGGGGGATTATTCCAAGGGGAAAAAAAAAACCCAACCACAAATGTTCATTTAAAAAATCATAAAACTGATCATTTAGGGTGTAGGAGGTTGCTCAGAGTCAGTTGAGGGTTTAATTAGAGCTGCATTTCTCGGATGAGTAAGCTTCTTGACTTCTTTTCAATGTGCTGACCAGAGGACATGTGTAAGCTTCACTGTATTTAGTAAATACCTTAGGGTAGATGAATTCCAAGTGACAGCCACATGGTTTCATGCAGCAAAATGGTGACTTGTCATCACCATCAAGTTATCATCACACAAAATGTCAACAAAGAAATGGCTATGTTACCGGCAAGTGAGTGTGACACCTTAATGACACGGAGTGGCATCTAGCTTCTTTTCTGCAGGTATAAGCCTCAGAAGCATGACTCCTTCCTAACTTAGTTTTAAATCCCATCATTTCTTTTGTCTTAATCCTCATTTTCACAAGCATGACTCTTCCACACCCACTACAAGCAGGCAGCCCCTATTAACTGTATCTTCAAATTTTAAGAAGACCTAATGCAGAAGGAGCCGGGCACCAAAGGAGCCTGAACAGGGAAAAGGCCTTGTGGAGGCAACCCAAATTTAGGCAATCTCTGATTAAAGCTTTAACCCTGCTAGATTATTTGTGTTGTGTCCAACAGTTGAAGCAAATTTGAAGCTCCAATTGCATTAAGCTTTATGCTCAAGGAAGGAGCTAGAAATGCCCCTGTGCAACTCCATTCTGGACTAGGGAGCCAGATGTGGACACGCAGATCAGCAAAGAAAACATCCCCCACTCAAAGAGCAAGACAATGGGGCATCCTCTATTTAATCATCTCACTAAGAACTCCACACTGTTGGTGTGGCTTAAAAAATCAGGTGAGTGTTCAGTTAGATTTTTGTTATACTTACATGAAAGGAAGTGACATGCTGGGTACAAATGAGATTAGAGAAGGATAGCAAGAAACTATTTTTAACACTGCATAGGATCAGTACTTCAAGAACATGATTATTGGAGATATGTTTGCTGCTGAATTTAATCAGTATTCACTTATGTTCATTACATATAGATACTGCTTTGTCTTACGCACAAGACTCCAGCTTTCTTACATCTAAGTGCGATATGCTTAATAACTCAGCACTTTGAAGTACTGTATCTATTGATGTCTTTGCAGCTAGCCATAGACCTGTGATTTTAAGAATTCTTTTATACTTCCAAATACTCTCTGCAGCAGGGGATGACATTTAGCTTATTATCCACTCTGCTGCTGATTTCTCTGGCATCTGTGCTTTCCTTCCTGTGGATCAGGAGCTTTGATTAAAGATGTAAATAAAAAATACAGTCTAGGCTCAACTTTTTTTTCTTCATTCAGGTAACTTAGATGTATGTCAAGGTTTAAACCCAGCTGGCAACTAAGCACCACGCAGCCACTCGCTCACTCTCCGCCCCCCCACAGTGGGATGGGGGAAAGAATTGGGGAAAAAAAAAAGTAAAACTCATGGGTTGAGATAAAGACAGTTTAATAGGACAGAAAGGAAGAAAATAATGAAAATAATAATAGTAGTTATAAAATGAAAACAATAATAAAAAAAGGATTGGAATACACAGAACAAGTGATGCACAATGCAATTGCTCACCACTCGCCGACAAATGCCCAGTTAGTTCCCGAGCAGCGAGCCACCCCTCCTGGCCAGCTCCCCCCAGTTTATAGACTGGGCATGACGTCACATGGTATGGAATATTTCTTTGGCCAGTTTGGGTCAGCTGCCCTGGCTGTGTCCTCTCCCAATTTCTTGTGCCCCTCCAGCCTTCCTGCTGCCTGAGCGTGAGAAGCTGAAAAAGCCTTGACTTTAGACTAAACATTACTTATCAACAACTGAAAACATCAGTGTGTTATCAACATTCTTCTCTTAATAAATCCAAAGCATAGCACTATACCGGCTATTAGAAAGAAAATTAACTCTGTCCCAGCTGAAACCAGGACAATGTAAAAGTTCAACATGTTGTACAATAGAAGAGGTTGTTCTAGAAGGTGTCCAAGACCATTGGGTAAACGTGACTGTTTAATAGAGAATTTTTTTAATGCTTGATCTGACATTATCTTTCAAAAGGCAAAATACTTATTCAGATAGCTATACAATTCAACTTCACTAACAAAATGTTTCCGATTCAGTTTCTTACAATTATCATTCTGGTTTTATCGTAGAGTCTTTTGACTGAAGAAAATAATAAAAGCTACAGTTCTATATTTTACACTACTTTATGCATATACACAGTTCTACTATTATGCTTCAAATTACCAAAAAAACTCACCCCTTAATGGCTTATCAAAGAAGTTCTGTGATATAATGCCAACATATACCTCTCAGTATTCCTGCTGTTAATTACCCTGACCTTATAAATCTACACTGATGCCGTGATTTAAAGTCTTATTGTTCTTGGTGAAATCACACGTGCCAGCATGGAAAGTGAAGGCATTAGCTGGTGGGTCTTACAACTGTTTTATAAAAATCTGCATGAAGACTAAATTTTAAGAGCTAACAGCATGCCATTACAGCAGAAGATGTTAATGTTTCCTGGAAAACAATTCCAACTTGCTTATTATCTGCACAAAGATACCTTTCTGCCTTTGAAGAGAGTGCCTCAAAAAGAAAGCACAAATGTAACATTGAATAGTCTGAAATACATTGTCTTAAGGTGCTTTCTTGCATTATGCTCATCATCGCAACAGTTCTTAGTAGTGCAAACTTTCTTCAAAATTTGAAACTTAGGAAAATTTTGCGTTATTTGGGTAGGTCTATGGTGTGCTCCAAGTGATGCCTTTAGTTATTCCTTTGGAACAGTATGATTTTTTGTGACTTTGTAGAACTGTTTTAATCTTCATTAGCATTGCTGCTGCTGACATGCAAATAAAAAGAATAGGCTTTTGTTCAGTTTGCTATACTAGTTTTGTAAGAGCTACCAGGAATTCCAAACCAGACTTGAGTTTTGAGACAGGCACATAAAACTTGACTACTCATCACACACAGTGCATCGGCCGATTCAAACAGTAAGTGAAAACACTCAACCCAAAGACAGTAAGTCCAACCAAAGGCAGCATGAGGCATTGCACAGCATGATGACGACAGATGTTCTAGTCTTTTCTTAAGTGTAACTGAAACAGACTGTTAGGGTGAGGAAATTCAGAACAACACTTGCCTACTTGTAAAAGCAGAGGGGGGGGAATTGTTTTGATGTTTTAAAGTGTAATCTTACCAGTATGTTTACTCTAAATAAAAAGATTTTACGATATTGAAGCCAGAAAAATGTTTTCATGAATTCTAACCAAAATAGCTGATAACACAGGTTAAGCTGTGAGCTGATGGAAGCGTTTCATTACTCTTTCTTTGATAACTTTCAGTGCCTTGTTCTTGCAGCAACAATGCTGATGTTCTGTTACTTGAGGGTTTTTTTACTATTGCAGGTTTTATTATTATTTAATTATTTTTTTACTTAAATCATTTGTGTTTTGCAGTCTGACCTTTTTTGATATGCCCTTAAGGACCAGATACAGTTTGTAATTGAGTGAGTCTGAAAAACAGAAGTGGAATGATAGTCCACTGGTAATTGAGTAAATGAATCGGATAAAGTAATTAACAGGAAATCAATCCTATTCTTATTTAGCATATATTGTATGCCTTGAGAAAAAGGGGTCTTTTTCTGTGTTTGTTGCTGGATGTAAACACCAGTCATTACTGCAGTCTAAGCCCAGTGCTGTGAAGCAAAGACCTTAGAAAGAAGTGTGAACTACCACTGTGTGTTGTGCATTTCTGCTTTTAAGCCCAGCTATTCTGTTCAGTGATTTACGTCAACGTAATATTTGTTCCATTAACAATTTTACAGAGTGAAAGAAAACCAGACATAAAAAAATAGGGAATCCAGCTGATACCCTCTCTTTGAGCAAAAAAACATTAACCAAAAAAATCCCACAAACCTTTTATAGGCTACTTTGGATACCTTATTTCATTAGTCAGTGGTACCTCAGCATATAATATCATTCAACAGCTAATGATGTAAGCAGATGGGACTTTTTGCTAGTGTGTCAGCTTCATATTCATGATGTATCTTCATTAGCATTTTAGTCCGGATCAGGAGGGCATGCTGAAGTGACTCTCCCAGTTCCTGTGCTTTGGTTTGGCCTAAGAGTGTGAAGTGCATCAAACTCCAGCCACAACTAGGCGTTCAGTCCATGGAGTAAAAAATATCCCTGAGAGAGATAGTGGGGATGGTCTGTAGAGCCACTCCTATTGCTCTGCACTGATTGCTAATGTAGACATGGCCTCAGAGTGCTCAGCACTACTCTGGTAAAATGTTGGGGGTTTTTTTGGTGATCAAAACACATTGCCTCCAAGAGAATACATTCCATAAAAATTAAATGCTTTGGGGGAACAGGCCATATTTTTGGAGGGAAGGAATGGGAGAATGATTGAAACAATTCAGTACTGTGGAACTGACGAGTGTGAAGGTTGGGGGCTTTCTTGATTGACTTGGTTCCAATTTCTTATGGGATTTTTGCTTTTGCTCTGTATTATGGTAAGAATTTGAGTATTTTTACATTAGCAAAACTATATTTAAAAGTTATTTTTCTGTTTTCAAATGAGAGTATTTTGCCTCTAAGTAAAAAAAAAAAAAATAAAAATCAAGTTTTCATCTAAATCCATGCTAAAACTCCCATGCTTTTGAAATATCAGAACTTCTTATGGGAATAAATTTCATTTTCCAGAAAGCTCTCTTCTTAAACTATTGCTGAACTGGCAGTAGTATACTAGATATGGCTGAGCACGAGTTTCATAACAAAATTATATACTCCATTTCAGCAGCTGCTGCTACCTAGAAATCTTTCGGTCTGTTGTGAGTTGTTATTTTCCAGGAAAAGGCAGCAGAAAATTAACCTGTGCATCCGAATTTGTGGTAAATGCCTGAGGAGCCTCACCTTTGCTCCCGTTAGCTTGTTCTCCTACAACAAATGACACAGCGCTCTGTATTCATGAAGTTTTGTGTATTTGCAGAGAGTCAAAAGAAAGCAATTTTTTTTTTTCTAGTGGTGCCAGGCTCTGCCCCTTCCAAGGAAGCGTGTTGCTGAGAATGCAGAAGAGAAAATGTTCCCTTCCTTTCCTCGTCTGATGCCCTGCCACCACCCACAGCATTTGGGCTCCTCCCAAGGTCAAAAATGACAATCATTTCTCTTCTCACCCTGGAAGAGGTGGCATTAAAAACATTAGCATGAAGGTGTGTGAATCTTGGAGAGCGTGGAGCTCACCTGCTCTGCCAATGCAGTGGAAAGATTTATAGTTTCTAATTTATTTGGGTTGCACCCCTTTTAATGTGGTAAAGAATATATTGGCTTTTCTTTAAATCCTGCTACAGCTGTTCCCATACAGGAGTAAGCAGATGCTATAATGTACTTTTTAGGATAGTCGAATAACAGTGCGCACAATCAAGTTTGTGCTTATACAGCCAGTTGAATAGTCGTCTTGATACAAAATATCTGTGCAAGGTTTTGGGCATTTTTGTGGGGCAGCTTGGGTGAGGAATGGGCTTTGCATCTGACCCCATTTACGGCCATCAGTCTGTGGGCATTCTGGTTTTATTGGGCACTGTCTTAGCTCGGTTTCTGTGCAAGTTCTCCCTCCTGCCACTCAGCAGGCAGGTTAACGTTTCCAGTGTTACAAAAACCCTCCTGTGATTTCAGCTTGGACACAGGAGGAAGAGGTGGTGAGAGGGATACCCCAAAGAAGCAAGGACCAGAGGGGGAAAAGATGCTCAAGATTAGGGCAGCAATGCTCAGCTGAATGGGGCAGGCAAAGGCAACCCAAGAGAAACTGGAGCATGTTTTTTTTTTTATCGCCCTGCCATGAGCAACAGCAGCTGAGGCTTGATCTCATGAATACATGAGACGCAATGGCATGATGGGAGCTGGAGAGGGCCTGACTCAGTCGCCTGGTCAGCAGGGGTGGAAGTGCCAGGGCTGACCTGCTGTGGCTGATGGGGTGACCCAAAGGCAACCACCTCACTTGGGTAATGCCGAGGCTTTCAAACAGTTTCCTAATCTGTGGGCAGCCACCCTGGTGTGTCAGGCTATTAAGGGGAGAGAGGTGTCTTCTCCAGGAATGGCCACCTTCCTTTTCTCCTGGTTCAGTGTCAGCAGCTCCTTTTCCTGCCTTTGCTGAGGCATGGAGNAAAAAAAAAAAAAAAAAAAAAATCTGTTTATACTGGAGGGAAAAGAGAAGGTTGATATATTAACAACAAATTAAGGAACTTCCTGAAGGTCATGTTAAAACATGCTTCCTGACACCGACTTCAATTAGTGAATGGAGTCTCAGATTGCTTTGGAAATTTGCCTGTGCCCAAGAGCCTTCTCTTAACCCTTGGATTGACTAGGTCTCAAAAATCAGATTGGAAAGGATTAAAATCAGTTTGCCAGCACCACTGTGCACGAAGCAAATGTTAATTCTAACTCTTGCTAAAAAAACAGTCAATCAAAATGCCCTGTGACTCAATTATTCATGAATTGGTCTAGTTTTCCTGTGAAAACTATAAAGAAACTTTCAAATTGCTTGTACGCCTCAGCAAATCCATTTTTAACAGCTCAGCCCTATTTTTGGAATGAGCTCTCATGAGCACATAACCAGTCAGTCCTTCTCATATTTATACTTTTCATTTTGTCAGGGTTGGGGGGGAAGTATGTGTCATTTATAAATTAGCTTATTATAGCCTTGTGTTGAGCTCATATGGGGAGCATCACCGATATAAATTAGATTCCTTCATTACTTTAAATTGTAGTCCTAACAGAGGAGCTAGTAGCTAAATACACAATTATATACTCATAATAACATGACTCTGACCAAAGGGCAGTGGGGAGATGTAAGATGCTGAGTGAGCCAACTGGTCAAGCAACAACAGAAGTCCTTTTTACAGCCAGTCATTTCCCCCAGGGCTTCCTTGAAACCTAAAGAGCATTGTTTACATTAGAAAAGCTTCTTACAAAGGAAGCCCAGGCTGGGTTATGACCACTGGCTAGCCATTAGGTGGGGATTTCTCCCTTCCTTCACAGCTCTGCTGATACCTGGCAGCCTTGGCTTACCTTGAATATTGGACTGACCTTTAGATGCCAGCTCCTGTCCATGATGCCTGCCTATCCCTGTGTACAAGAAAATACATGACTGTGATAGTGCAATGACTGATGGTTTTCCAATACAGTATTATACCAGGTCCCTGGGACTTTGGGTTAGAGTTTATGATGCTGTTTTCGAGGAGATCTGGGATGGTTCTGCTCTGGGAG
Organism: Pandion haliaetus; assembly: GCA_013401275.1. NCBI lineage: Eukaryota > Metazoa > Chordata > Aves > Accipitriformes > Pandionidae > Pandion > Pandion haliaetus. The sequence goes on along the minus strand of VYZV01031608.1, from coordinate 72,770 downwards.
ACAGGAGGCTGAACGCAAGCAGCCAAAAGAACTTGGTACTTACTAGGCACCCTGAAGGATAGGTCCTGCTTGGAAAAGTCTCATGAATTGAGAGTTAATCATTCAAAGAAAAGGGCAATGATAGCAACAAGATGTAGGTCGTGCTCTGAAAGAGCAGATTAGGCAAGGATCATTTGCAAATGCCATCCAGCCGGCAGCCATTCCCTCCCTCTTTGTAATAAAATACACTTAGTATTTGCAATCAGCATGAACACAGTTTAAGATTATGTATAGGCTGGACTTGCAAAGCATGGCTTTTCCAGAGGCACAGAATTTGTTAGCTTGTCTTCATTGCACATTTAGAAGTATGATATGGAGCCATCAGTATGTACTGCAGTGGAGGATAGGGTAAGATATCCATCACATTTGTTACTGAGGTAGGTAAAGAAATTCTTTATTTCAGAGCTCCATTTCATCAGCATTATGAGACATTTCACATTCGTGAGAAGTCTCATAATATATCTATACACATGCATTTGTATAATGTTCTTAAAATATATCTCATAAAAGAGGTTGGTGATGAACTCAACTCATGAAGAACTGCAAAACTCCACACTACTGCACATTTAATGAGGAGACAGCAGAACATGAGCTCAGATTTTACTCACACGGTGCTCACACTACTCCTCAGTTAGAGCAAAGCAAAGGCGATTAAAGCAAGAGCCCAAATTTTCACAGACTCATTGCCTACTGTAAGAGGAAGAAGGGGATTGTAACTTGCCCTCCCATTTCATCCCTCCCTCTTCCTATAGGGCAGAAAAATGTAGGTGAGTGCTTATGCACCCCACAAAAGGGTAATACAGCCTCCATGCACTGAGCTCCTTGTGAGAGATCCTGCCCTCTGGGTCTACTCCAGCCCGGGGGAATAGCCTGGAGCAAAGGATGTAGGGGTGTGTTTAGTTTGCATGACCTACTCCTTTGTGACTAGAAAAACAGGCCAAAAATTATTTCCTCAGGGTCTTTCCATTGATTCTTACTTGAAGGTGCTGTAAAAATACAGTACAAGAAAGATAAATATGCAGGCACTACTCACAGGTCCACTTTTGAATAGCGTGAAGAAGAGAGGAAATAAAAGTGCCTAAAAAGTGGGGGTATGGGTGATTCCACATGTTTCCAAAGTACCAGTATTAAAAAAAAAAGGAAAGAAAAGTGAGTCTAAACTTGAGTAATGCTCGGCTGCAATACACAGCAACCACAGCATATTTCACATACAAGTCTGTGAGGAAATATATCCTCTTCTCAAATTCCCTAGCTGGCACATTGTCAGTGGCCACTGTTTCCTTCATTGCTTGTTCAGCATAAGAGTCAGTAATATCATCATTCTTCTCCGCAGTTACATGCATGTATTTCCAAAAGATTTTTCCGGCATTTATCTGGATGCTTTGGGACACTCTGACTTTGAAAGAGAAGGTCTGCGTGCACCTATCTGTCAGTCAGATTTTAATTTAAGTAAGGGTGACAGAAACACCTGCTGTGTGAAAACAGGCAGTTCAGGTGTCGATTATTCCTCTCTGCCATGAGGTAAGACCAAAGCCGTCTTGCGTAAGGGCATATCGCAGGGACCTGTGGAAGATTCGGTCCCATAGCATGTCTCCGTCTAACACCTGGGGGAAGGGGTTCGCATGTCATTTGTCAGTCATGCTGAGGAGCTGAGAGCTGGAGGGCAGGGATTCCCATCACCCTGCGTCAGTTTAAAGGGATATACTAAATATATGCAAAGGATATGAAACCAGATGCAATAGGGAAAGGGAAGGCTGATTATCTATGGACCTTCTAGAAGGCTGTGCTGTGCCATAGCCTCTGGGAGGGAGGAGAAGGCTCCTCAGGACACCACGTGCACTGGATGGTGCTTGTTGTGTCCTTGCTTATAAGCAGAGCCAGTTAGCAATTTTTTTTTTTTTTCTCCTTCAGCAATAAAACTGGGGGAAAAAAAATCAAGAGAAAAGAAAGTCTCTTGGCTCAGATCAAGCCAGATTCACTTATTATAGCTTTCTTGTCAAAATAGGGAGAAAAAATTGTTCTGGACAACACAAGGATTGAGTCATGTTTATTGGTAGTGATGGCCAAAATTATAGTGTCATGCATTTTATGTATTGGCGTGTAAGGACATGGCACATTCTCCTGTTACCAGTCAACCCTCTGATTCAGTAAAAGCCAGAGGAATTAGATTAATCCACTTCCCCTGCTCTTTTTGGGGGGCAGTTGATGTCTGATCACAAAGTGCTCAGAGGTGCATGGTGACCCTAAGCAGAGGAAATCAAGAAAACAGGTCTCTTGGTGCCCTAACTGGAATAGTTATGCACGAACTGGGCACGAACCACTTCATTACCTAGGGCAGGCACAGTCACCAGGGAAGTGAAAGGCGGGGAGCTCAAGGCAAGGAGAAGAGGTGCTGTCAGGGACATGGGTGTGCGATGCAACGTGGCAGCACACGGAAGCCCACCAAAAAGGCATCTCATCAGAGAGGCAAGATGAGAAACTCTCTCGAGGTGACTTGGCTGAGGTGTGATCAGCAAAACTGCACAGAGGTCTGGGCATCCCTCTGCTAGAAAGCAAATCCTGAGTCAGAGGGAGGTCAAGTGGTACCAGTAATGAACTCCGGGCTGGGAAGACCGATTTGAGGAAAATTAAGAGTTTCTGGGACAAGACTATTTGAAGGGTGAAAAGGCGAAAAAGGGAGACAAATCACTTAAGGCAGAGCAAGCAGTATGACTAGGATCGTTATGTATTTGTATAGCGCTTAAAGATTGCTCAGAACTTTTATAGAACAAATAAAAGCTCATAGTCTGAGACCCTTACAGTCTAGTCAGAGGCACGACAGGGCACATGACTTAAAAAGTGGAAGGAAAGAAAATGGAAGGATATTACTATATCCCTCAAGGATATAATAAGGAATGTGTTGAAACTAAGACAGGACAAACTTAAAATTCAAATAGATCATTAAGGCCATAGCAAAACCTCACAAGAAAATCGATGAAATATTCCATTTATCACACCTAGCAAAATGTCATATACAGTATTACCTGGGAAATGGATGAAGTGATCTCTCCCTGGAGGAGTTCACAAAGTGTTTCATGCAGGCGAAGGAACACAGACAGGGTCTCAGCAAGGAGCACACAGAAACAATGCAAACAGCAGAGTGCTGGACACAAGCGTCAGCCTTTGCAGATATTGTTTGCTTTGTCCACAGAAAATGCAGAATGACAACTACTGTCATATAAAGCCCCATTACACCAGGGATATATTGCCAGAATGGGGGTTTCCTAAATAAGAAGCGTGTTTTTGGAAGCTCCATTTCTGTTGTATGAAGCATAAGGGCTGGGACTGTATTCTGATTTCCAGAGACAGACAGACATGGGCTTGATTCTTTGCCGTCTTGCTTCCCAGTAAATCATTTAATACCATAATGTTTGTAATATAATTCTGTGTCACAACACTATCATCACACTTGCTTTATAGCTGTTCGAAAGACAGTCTAGGGTACAAAACAGCTGATCTTTATTATCATTCTTCTCTAAGATTTAAATATTGAATGCATGCAAGACCAGACATCTTAGGTCAATTTTATGCCAGGAAGTACACTGGAGTCATTACTAATTACACGGGAGTTAGATCAGGATTAGCTCTCAGGGCAATTTTATTGATTTCCTCATTCTAATTCAGATTCCTTACACACGTTCCTCACTGGCTTAGCAACAGTGAAAGTAAAGATCAGCATTAATACCTGGAAAAGTTGGGGCAGAAAAAGAGGCAGAATTCCCTCATATTCAGCACAGCAAAATGCCTCTGGGAGTAAAGTGGACAACATCTTCATTGTTAGGTGCAGTAAGGAGGTTTGCAAAATACGTCATCTTTCAAACAAAATTTCATTATTGTACTTTCCAAATCATATTCCACCAGTTAACACACTTCTCAAGGACTTGATGCATCATCCACAATTTTGTTTCCCTACAGCAACTTGCTTAGGAGTCTAGGAACTGATACTCCAGAACTGACTGAATGGTCCCAGCAGTGTGGGATGTTTTTTCCAGTGTGGCTGGGCCTGAACATACTTGCTTTTGAGTAGATAAGATAAATAGAACAGATAAAGTTTGCCATCTAGAGGAACTGTACAGAAATCCACTTTTCTTTCTACTGAATCTGTTCTTGCAGTTACTCATGTGAGCATGAGCAGGCCAACAAAAGCAAGGGACGCATTTTGGTATTGGTTGTAACTAGCCAACTACTGAAGAGATTTAAACAAGATGATAGGGAGAACTGCCTTCAATTTGCTATTTTTGCCATCCAACTTCTCCCTCTTTTTGCGTCCTGTAGAAGGACCCCTGCTCCATCTTGCATCCACAAATACACAACGGTGATGTCCCCTTCCTACCCCTTTCTGTGTGATAATGAGAAATGACAGCAGATGGGTGAATCTCTGCCCTGATATTTTGTGAGGTGTAGTTTGGAGGATGGACGAGATGCCCCCTGAAGTCCTGGCAAACCTGAGTTATACTGTCGTCTGATGGAGCCCTGTGGATGTTTCCTAGATAAAAGACATAAGCAGCTTCTGTTTTGCAGAGCTTGCCACTCCCAATGCTGACGCACAATATGAAAGCTTGGGGCTCAATACCCTCATCTGCTTCAAGGGACTGAAAGATCAACCTACCCCTTTTCCAGCTCATCATCCTCTGCTCTCCACAGAAAGACAGTCTTTAAACCATGGAGAAGGCCAAAGAACAAGGGCACCCTACCTCATTCACCTGTGAATCAATGGAAATAATTAAGTCCCATCAGCTGTGTGTGTTTTTTATCTCAAACAGCAGAGAAAAAAACCACGTAAGTGGCCCTCAGAGCCAGATCTGTAACAGGATGGGTCCTAGACTACATGGAGTTTATAGATCTTATCCAAAATCTTCAACTACTAGACCTCAGCTCTGAGTAACCCACCCTCTGACACAGGTTACTCGGTGGAGAAAAGGGCTGTGAAGTGTCCTACTGCACAGCCCAGCACACTCCCCATGGGGCTTGCTGCCATCTCTCACCAGCCCCAGCACCCTACCCACCTCCAAGAGGAGCTGCAGGCTAACAGAGTTGCAGGTGTCAGCCCTGAAGACTCTGACAAGACTTCATACCCGGGTGGAAAGGGCAGAGGCCAGCAAACGAGAGCTGCAAATGAAGCAGCAAGTTATGGGGCAATTGCTTCAACCGGGAGCGTAGGAACAAAAGGGGACCGAGGCCACAAGGCATTGCAGCTGCCTGAAAAATGCAGTTGATAAACCAAGGGTAAGATGGTAGAGCTGTGGCCTGGTAAAACCTCACAGGCACATTGCAGTCCCTGGGTAGGACACGTCTCTGCGGTGGCAGTCACAGAGCAGCCACATGTTGCTCACTTGCTTGGTAAAGTCGATGGGATTTCCAAGCTTGCAGCAGTGCTTGCAGGATGGAGTGGAAGGAAGGTGACCACGGTGGGCACGCATGAATGTGTCCGGGCAGCAAGGCCAAGGAAAATGAGGTCTCCTGCTCTTCAGGTGAAAGCAAGCTGCCCTGACTGCATGTAAGCCAGTCGAGGCTGCTGTGCCACTCACCCTCATCAAACACGCAAAGCGACTCCCAGCTACTTTCTCTTGCATAAGAGTGCGTTAGGTAAGCACCAGCATACAGCACGGTGGTGCAATTATTTGTCTAGGCACAGCACCAGGCACAAGGTCATTGACACTGTTTGTTAAAATGCCTCAATTTCAGACCTTAGCTGCTGCCTCAAGCACAGATGCTTCAAAGAGATTATGAGAAGAGTGAGTATCACTCTCATTTCACTGGATGAAAAGTAGTATCTCCTTCCAGCTTCAGGCACGGCAGGGTAAAACAGTAAACAGAGCTTCACATTAATTTCCATTACATTTGGTAGGGAGGACTTAGTATAATTAAACAAACAGCTCTGTCCTGCTTCTTTTGAAATCAAAAAGAGTTTTGCCTTTTACAGAAATTAAAAACAGAAAAATTGCTGTGCTTTTGCCTTTTCATGGGCACACTGATATCAGAAGAGTCACGTCTTGGTGGAAGTCAATGAGATGCTGCCATCTTACACCAGGGGCAAATCAACCGATCGTGATCTGTCATCCCTGAGGCTAATTACAAGCTCATCAGTTCAGGGATTCTTCTGAGTTCACTTTTCGGGATCAGTGTGGTTAGTCCTCTGAACGGTAATTTTTAGCATTGCGATGGCGTACCACAGGACCTATGTTTAACTTCTGAATTACCACTCCTTTGGGCTGGGAAGCTGGTGACAATTAGATGAGTTGTCCCCAGTTCAGTGCTGGCCTGATACATTACCCACCCTGCTGTACCCTATTGTTTAATCATACCTCACTCCTCTTAATGAGACTCATTAATCTTTCTTTCAAGTTTCATACTATTTCCTGCTTTGCTGAGATTTATGATGAAAGAAAGAGAAACGCTGCTAATTGATCCCCTTCAGGTGACATTATGTCCTGCAAGAGCATCAATCAGTGGTGGCAAACATCTGTTTGACAAGAATTTTCCTTTTTATCCTTTTTTCCTTCGGAAATTTTAAGAACAGTTAAAGCTCTGCTGATAAAGGATGAGCAATATACAGCCTTCATCCGAGAAATTACAAGTACAGGCAACATGGTAATAGAAATCTCGCAGATCTCTGGCAGCTTGGTGGTTATTATAAGATCTACTTGACCAGGCCAGCAAAACCTTTTCATCAAGAGCTGTCCTTTGCACATTAACCTAGATGTGTATAAGCCTCTGAAGAAAACATCCGCAATAGCCTGTGTGCACAGCTGTGTCAGCCTGTGTCAGCCGAAGGAAGACAGAAGTTTCCAAGTTTAGCTATTTATTGAAAGAGCAAGAAAGGAGCAATCGCCTCGGTCCTTGGCCCACATCAGTTACTTGGCAGGCAGAAAAACACGGGGAGAAAAGCAGTGGAACTGGCTGACCGTGCACATCCAGGCTTGCGCAGAAGCAGACCAACCACTTTGGTCCTTAATCGAAGTAGTTATTGCTGCTTTCTGGCCCACATGGAAAATGATCCAGACTGTCACACAAGGTTCAGGTCTTGAAGACACTGATATGCCTCAACTGCCCTCAGCAGCCTCCCAGGGACCCCCACTACCCCTGTTCAGCCCCAAGGATCCAGCTCAGCTCCATCTGGGTGCCCGGTCCAGCCCTCCTCTACCCTGCAGTGGGCTGGGGTTGAATTATGCTAGAATTGGGGATCCTTTTTGATCCTTTCATCACCTGTCAGGAATTGTCCAGATATATTTGGCACTGGCCTAGGGCTGAGGGACTGATTTGATATCCTCTGAAGGACTCTCCTCCCTCCATTTTGCTATCCTTCTCTAATATACTGGGCTCACATTCATCCTTGAGATCAATTGCATTTCACCACAATATTCAATTCTTGGGAACCTTCCAAGTCATCTGCTGGAAGAGCCCAGCTTTGTGCAGCTCTTCTGCAGTTCAGCTAGATAATATCCATGTGTGGGTATCACATCAAAGGGAGGAAGAGCCCATAAAAGCAAGAAAAGTTGACTGACTAACAACCTCTGTCTGGTTATAAAAGACTTGGCTGCAAGGACACCCTACTGTATGTATTTTCAGATTCACAAACCTCAGGTGCTATGCTAGCAACATTAGCCTGTCCACTGTAATACTTCTAAACAAAAAAGTTGGAAATTATTTCAAGCTTTGCAGTCTCAGCAGACAAAGATTTTTGGCTCTACAACTTCTTCCCAATAAAAACATCCTACTGATTCTGGTTCTTCATCACCTTGGAATTCATGTAGATTATTCATCACCTGAGCACAGGGATTTCAGAACGATACTGAGGGAGGATTCTCTGCTCCCACGTGACTATGGTTTTTATACATGGGTTGCACTGGGACAAATAAGCATGCCAGGTGCCAGGGAGAGAAAAATGAAGCTGCTCAATAGTTCAGCCCTTATTTTGTCCCTGTGATTGCCCAAAAATCTCATTGACCTATTCTGCCCGATTCACACTTTTTGCATTGTATATGCTAAAGAGAGAAACACAAAGATACAGTTGTCAACAGCTCTCAACTTCCCTTTGCCTGCTGGCAGTGAAAAAGCTGATTAACTGCTTTCAGATGCAGTTAATTTAGTAAATTAGGAAGTGGTACACCTTTGTCTAAACTTTCAGAAGTACTTGGGCTGCATGGCTATTTGGTTGTTGGACTGTTCAATCAACCCAATTTTTATTGAGCATTCAGCTCATGCTTCTAGAATATCAAATTTGTTAAGTATCCAAAACTGGCCATACAGAAATGGAAACACTTCACTCACACAGCAGCTTTCTGACTATTGTGAAGATACAGTTAGACCATACTGAGGGAAGCAAATATGATTACCTCCAACCTTCTAGAGGAGACAGGAGTTTACGCAGCAGAGAGGAGTTTAATTCTGCTGCTGACTTCACTCAGACCAAGACTCCAACCACATTCCAGCTTTGCAAAGAATGTATTAACTCCCCACCCCCAAAACTAGAAAAACAAACTTTTCCTTGATTGAATCAAAAAGGGAATCAGTCAGTAAGTCAATAGTAATAGACTTATGCCCTGAACTCAGTGTAAGGTTTCATTTAAAACTAAATTCAGAGCCAGTCTTCAGAGAGCAGAAATGGATGTAGCGCAACCAAGTCTCTAAACTGATGGATCCATTCTTATAATAATGTAACATTTTGAACCAGCTTGCCAGAGAAATGGTACATGCATGAACTGTATGGCCCTTCTCACTCATTTACCACAAGAGTGGATGGAGAACATCGTTCAGCCCTGTAGCTCAGGGGCGGATTTGTTGGGTTATCTGGTTTAAATCCTCAGGCATTCAACAAAGGATATTTGAAGTCACGCATCATACTTCTCACTGGAGAGGAAAGTTTGAGGATTGCAGCACGTGATGTATGAGGAGAGACTGAGGGAGCGGGTTTCTTCAGCCTGAAGAGAAATCTAAGGGCAGAGTGTACAATTACCTATGCGTGGGGGGGTAGAGAGAAGACCAAAGTCTTCTCAAAGGTGCACAGTGAAAGGAGAAGAGGCAACAGGCAGAAGCTGAATTTCTGAGAGGATCTAAAGAACGATTTCTTCACCAGGAGGGTGGAAAAGCACAGGAAGAGGTTGCCCAGAAAGGTTATTGGAGATACTCAGAACTCGACTGGACACAGCCCTGAGAAACCTGACCAAGGCCTAAAGGTTGGAGCAGCGTGTTGAACGAGGGGACTGTCATGGTTTCAGCCCAGTTGGTAACAAAGCACCACGAAGCCGTTTGCTCAGTCCCCCACCCCTGCCCTGGCCACGTTGGGATGAGGAGAAAATCCAAAGACAGGCTCGTGGGTCGAGACAAGGACTGGGAGGGATCACTCCCCACTTACGGTCACGGGCAAAAGACAGGCTCAACTTGGGGAAGAAACAAAATCCATTTCATTTACTACAAATCAAATCAAAAACAAGGGTAGTGGGAAGGGAAACCAAACCTCAGAACACCTCCCCCCCACGCCTCCCACCTTCCCAGCTCAGCTCCATTCCCGGTTCTCTCTCCCTCCTCCCCCATGCGGCACAGGGGATCAGAGGGTGGGGGTTGGGTCAGCTCGCCACACCTTGTCTCTGCCGCTCCTTTCCTCAGGGGGAAGATTCCTCACTCGTTCCCTGCTCCACCGTGGGGTCCCTCCCACGGGAGACAGTCCTTCACCAACTTCTCC
>VYZV01031608.1:12502-52840 GCA_013401275.1 Pandion haliaetus | reverse complement strand
TACAGTTGTAGCTGTGGACAGCTGGGTGTGATCTTGAAATGTCACAGTAAGGGACTGGTGTGGATTTGTGGTTTTCTTTTCCAACAGTGGAGAATTTAGAATGCAGGAGAAACAGACTTGCAATCTCATGATAATATTTTCCAAATGATTAGATAATAGTTAATCAAATCAATATGTGAAGTAAGAAATAAAGGAATGTTGAAGACCATGTTAAATTGGTAATTGATTGGTGTACTTCAGAACGTCTTTGTTCTTCAAACCGAGGGCCCTGGAAACCCAATACTAATTTTCTTGTCTTTTTTTACAGGTTTCAAGAACAAGTATTTTGTTTTGGTAGGCTGCAGCCAAAATGTGCCAGTCACTCTAAAGTGTACAGTAAATAAATAAGCAAATGAAATTAATTAAAAACAAAACTCTATTCTCCTTCTCCATTTCCTGATTACATTTACTGCCATCGTTCAGATCGATGATCCTGAAATTGAGGGAATTACATTTACAGCAGGTTTAGAAAAATATACTAGGTAAAAGGAATTGCTATAAATTAAAAAAATAGTATTAGCTGAATTTAAGGGAGCATATTTGACAGACTAAATATGAAGGCAGTATGTTTTCTCCTGTTCTTGCACTGTATAATTAAATAAAGATACAGTAATGAGGTAACATGAAACAGCTTTTAGTCTTTGAAGAATTAGTGAGAGGTAAGGCTGAGACCTACTCCCAAGCAAGAGAGATGCTGTAAAGCAGAGATCTGTCCAAACACAGCCTCAGACTCTGAATTTAGGTCTTTCTGTTTCATTTGTAATCCTAAACATTAAAAAGAAAACCAGCTTCCAAGCAGAGGTTTTTTTGGCTATTTCTGCTATTCCTTCATCTCACTGGCATTTCACATATATGGAGTATGAGTTGGACCTGATCTGGCCTCTCCTATTAATGACACTTTTTGGATACCTGTGACCATAACGGTGTCAACACTGGCCGACATAGGGTAGACAGATCCTTATGGTCAGTGTTCTACTATTTAAGGCTGAGGAATGACAGTAGCACAGTAAGAGCCCAATCCTCTAGCACAGTGACTGCGTTGGATCAATCATGATGGTCAAATGGTAAGTTAGTAACTGTTGCATTTAAAATATGAAAGTACATAGTATTATTTTTCCATTCTTGCTTTTCACTTATTTGTTGACAAGCTCTGGTTTCTCTGTTGGCATAAATGATATGTTTTTCAGTCTTGTGGTTAATAACCTGGATTTACTTTCTATACCCTAGTGCAAAAATGACAGTTGCCATAATTTTGTTGTTTTAAAAAATCAGGGAATCATAAAACACATGTTGTAAAATGAATATTAGTCCATGTTGCATCACATTTCACACAGGAAGGAATTTTATAACTCATCTGTGTAAATGAACTTATTTGATACATGAGAAGTTTTTATTTATATTTACTGTATTGACATCTTGATTTATCTTAAAACAAGACTAAAATAAATCTGGGCAGATTGTTCACTGTGAAGAATTTAAATTACCAATTTTTCTATTGTTGTGAATCATTTTGCAAGATTTTTTTTCTTAGAGCACTTTAAACCATTCAGAATTATTTAAGAAAAGGCAAGTGTGAATACATCTTGCCTTCAGGTGTTCTCAAATACTATTTTAATACCAGTCCTTAGTATTTCCCTACTCTGATTGGGCATCTAAAATCTCACAGTATTTTTTTCAGTGCTGAGACTGGGTGATGCCTACGGAGTTTTCAAGGTGATGGTATACTGACGGTATACATGTTTTAGTACTAATACCTGCTTGGAATTACTGACCTCTTTCTTTTGTGAATGTTCTTAAGACCAAAATTTAGCTGGTGATTACCAGAAGTGGATTTAATATCTTTTAAGTATATTTCCTTGTTTTTTCAATAATTGCAAATATTGACTCGGCAGCTACTGATAATAGCAACCCCCACCCCCAAGCAATGACAAAAGCCGTGCATCCTGCCATTCCAGCTCTGTTTCAAGAGAAAGATAAAATGTAGAAATTGGCCCTTCTCACATTTCACTGTTGAAAGATGAGGCTTTCAGACACAGAGATTACAGCCTGCAGAGTTATTACCATGAACTGCATAATCTCTCTCTGCTGTTGCTACCTTTTCCTGACTTCAAGGGCATTTTATTCTGCATATAACCTCCCCAGAACACACCAAGAACTGGGCAGGGAGTGCTGGGCTGTGAGTTCTGTGGCTTTATCCGCATGGTCTTCTGATGGCAGTAGGGGCTCTTCCCATCGTTCTTAAACTTCACAGGGACAAAAAACCATAAAGCTTCTTGATTAGTAAAAAGCACAACACTTCACTGCTGGGAGAAATAGATATACTGTTCTTATTCTTGCCAACAGTGAATCATATGATAGTCATCACACTCACTTAAAGGAGGAGCTATAAAATGCTGTCATTCTTGCATGTTGTCTCAAGTACACTTACTGGATCAACAGTAATATGCACTGCTTGGATATTCACTGACAGAGAAATATCCTGCGTGCAGTATCTCCTTTTGTAAGATAGAAACCCAAGGTGCTGCATCTGACAAAGGCTGAGATGAGATGCCTTCAAGCTACAGCTCCTAAACAATCCGTTAATTCACACTAGCACTTGGTAGGGAAAATACCCTGCTGGGATGTGTAACAAGCACATAAGTAATACTGCATGCTAAAACTTAGCTTTGAATGGGTAAGTTCTGGATTTTGCCCCTGGATGTAGCTCTCAGCTGCCTTCTCCCAGTAGATAAATTTACCTGTTCACATCTGCTAATTTTATTCATAAAATAACATAACCTCCCCCCCATGCAAAGGTTTGGAAGATGCAATTATTAAAGACGAATATTTTTTTTTTTTTAATGTAAGGATGTTTTATCAGCTCTTGATTCACCAAAACTTATTCGTAAAGCCTTACAAAATAGGAGAGTGGAAGTACTCACTTTCAACATGCTGGTTTTTCATATAGGAAAAAAGGGAAGCTTTTAACTTGGTGTCAGAAAAACCCATCTTGTTCTGCTGAAAGTATCTGGACAGCAGAATGTTTTCCTAGGAACTGATTTTCCTTTGCTCTACCTTAAATAAAATGCATTTTCCAGTTCAACCACCAATGAGAAAAAAGAACCATATTATTTCAGAGGTCTATTAATTACATCAATCACTACTGCAAATGTTCCAGATCTTTGGATGAAAAGCATTGCATAGTGTAAAGCCCTGAATTACTATGAAAATGATGATAATGAGGCATCAGATAACAGAAGCCATTTGCTATCCTTGCTAACGTTTCTGTAAGCAATCCAAAGGCACGGCATCTGATTCTGCAGGGAAAGAAGCTCTCCCAAGGCAAAATGAGATACATAAAGGAGGATCAACAGCCTGCAGGAAAAAAACACAAGCCTTTTAGTGTATGAGGGCATGTGCAAACATAATGGATTTCCCTTGATGTACTGCTATCCATATATTTATGCTGGGGCAGACTGCTAATGCAATTCCCTTTGCTACCTTGACAGCAAGTCCCAGCTTATAGCACTGCTGCAAATCTACCCACAGGGCTTCTGCTATTGTGAGCATTAAACTGCATCTGCAAAACACAGAAGACGGGCAAGAATTCAATGTTCTCTCCTTTCTGTCTATGTGTGTTTTGCATCAGGTGGTGACGCATGTGGAAAAGCGCGTGGCTATTTTTATGCTATTTGCTTAATGTAGTTATCTAGTCTTTCGTAGTCTCCTGCAGTAACAGAGAGAGCTCTGTCACAGAAGGAGAGCTCATTTTTTCCTTTTCAGTCAAAAATTTCAGAAGGAATCCTTAATGAGTGCTTCTTCAGAACTGATGGCAGCAGAGCTCAAGTTTGCTTTGTAGAGGTGTTTGTGTTTTATTTCAAACAATGTGATAAAAGGTTTCATAAAAAGTAGCTGGCTAGGCTTCAGCACCCTGCTTTACATTTATTGGGAAACATGCAAATTGCTTGTGTGGCTAATTACAGTAGCTGGTTCTGACTTTCAGCTGCAATCCATCTATGCAAAGCCTCAATCTTTCAGCTCGGAGCAGCAGGTTCTCAGAGTCTCGGAGGGATGGAGGAAAATATGATTTCAGAAATAAATACCAAACCACCTCTTACAAGCTTTACTTTATTTAGCTTGTTATTGAAGTTCATTGGCCGTGCTGTCGTTTGGGCATAAAGTTTCATAAAGTTCGATATATTTTTCCAGGTTGGTGTTCTTTGAAAAACAAAACAAAATGGTAAATATTGACATCTGGCTCTCTTGTTAAGCATTCAGGATTTGCTATCCATTCATATGTGTGGTATCTTTAACATTTTGGAAGCGGAGCAACTACAACAGCCTTTCAAAAATATCAGTTCCCCTTTTACTGGGAAATTAGCATAAATCTTATTTTGCTGCATTTGTTTTTTGTAGTTCAAATCGCATTATTGACAGCTGGGAACAAACACTGCTAAATTCCTTCACTGAATCTGTATCTGATAAAAAAAGAAAATGAAGTCTATTAGATGACTCCTTAACAGAAAAGCGCATGCTAGAGACGTGAGTCACCAAAGCATTAGCTCTGCAATTTAACACAGCCACATGAACTCGATGTTCTCTCTCTCTCCCCACTGTGAACTGTGAAAGATTTGGATCAATGTCCTCTGCTAGGTCTGCTTAGCCCGCTGAAATGCCACAGCCCTTGAGTGCTGCTCACTGGTAACCAGCTGGTGACCATCACCACACAGGTGACTTGCAGGAGGGATGGGCTCTGAGGTCTTCTCAGACCCGTTCAGGCAAAACTACCAGTTCAAAATGTCTCTTTCAGGTGTCAAGATAACCCAGAGGACTTGGCCTTATGCAGAGCAGGGCATGCTCACAAGATTCCATCTGCCAGCAACGCTGAAGGCTGGGAAAAATAAAAAAAGCTGAAGGCCTGGTTCTTTGCAGCATGAATATTGTTGCACAGCTGGGGGAAGCAGAGCGCTCCCCCGCTGTGAACAGCAGCACTGTGCTCTGCAGCGCCTTGCCTTGCCATGCGTCTTTTATCTGGCGCCAGGTTGTTCTCAAGAGGCTGGATTGCTCTCTTTGCCTTAGTTGTTTTTGAACGAGTTACTTGGTTCTAGGGGTGCTTGTATCAAGGAAATCTTCGCATTGCTGAGTTAATCAGAATGAAAGAGAAGCTCATCTTTGCTGTGGGAAATGTGCAGAAGACGCTTTGCCTCTCCTGAGAATCTGTGTCCCGGGTAAGGTTTTCTTGCCATTTGAGAAGGTCCCTGAATGCAGAGTGGTCTCCCTGTACAGAGGATTCAAGTCATAATCCAGTAAAACCCACGTGGGTAGAGAAAGTCCTCTGCATACTGCACCCCATGTGGCAGCTGGGCAGCATCCCTGCCCAGAGTGCCAGAATACACTCTGAAGGGTCCCACATGTTCCAGCTGTGGCTCACCGTTACCTGGAGAGGGCTCTTGTCCTCAGGCTACCCACCACGGCCAGGAGCTCATCTCACAAAGGCACATGTGCTGTGATGATCTGGATGCCAGAGCCTGCTGTGCAACCCTAAGTCATCTCAGGTCAGCGGGAAGCTGTGCCTAGACAGCCAGCCCCTGCCTGCTCGCTTCTCCCTGGTCTCACTCTGCACCAGGCGGCTGGCTCCGAGACGGAGCGGGCAGAGCCCTTCACCAAGGACAACATCCATTGAAAATGTAGCCCTTTGTTTGCTTAATGAGTCACTGAGACGAATCAATGTATTTTTTTTTTTCCAAACAAAGAATGCATTATTCGTAACTTGTTTGTGCAATGTTTGGGTGAATGATGTTCAACGTATTTGTTATTGCTCTGCCCCTGTGCTGTGCCCAGTCTCTGGCGTTCAGCTGGTATTGGCGAGGCTTCTGAGGCCTGACTGGCTAACAAATTTTACAACAGAAGCTTAACAAACAGGAAGCACTGAATTTAGAGTACAGATTTTCAGCTAAATAAATACTTATAAGGAGATCTGTGAAGCTTTTGGGATGCCGAACTGCCTAGCCATCATCTGAGTGCTCTCAATTCCAAGAAGCAATGCAACCTTAGGAAGCAGAAGGACTCCAAATGAACGCTTGTATTTCACACTTACTCTCCAATCGCCTTCTTAATCAATTACTCCTGCTTTGACTATATTCACATCTGCTCCGTTTTTTCTGCTAAGTAGTTTGTCACAGTAAGAATAAAGTTTCATCTTACAAGCTAACAGCATCATTTCAAACACTTTCTGATTTTTCTGCAGATTTCTCTCCTTGAATGACATCAGTGCATCAGCTCGTGTTTTTCAAGACCAAAATAAACACATTGTAAAGCAGTACATACTGAATAAAAGCAAGCTCAGTAAAAAATAATGCATATTAATAGTCAATTTCTGAATAAAAAACGTGTTGAGCATTTTATGGAAATAAACCATGCCATGTCTGGGTTGTAAGTGCATCCTCTTTTTACTGAAAAAACAAATGGTGATGATTAGCATAACAACTTAATTGTGAATATTCCCTCAGCAGGTATTTCATTATGCATGCAACAAAGTCACTACATCTTACATATACATCTACACATACCGCTGTTTTGGAGTACTATACTGACCTTTCTACCTCTGGCAGCTGACAGAGACTGCAGAAATTCTTTGTTTCGTTCCCCAGACTGTTGATCAATGCAGATTATTTGACATCTGCTACACGGACCCACAACCTGCAATTTTAGTTAAAGATGGTTCACAGCTATATATCAAACCAGTACAACACAGAGCAGTACAAGCTTCTGACCATCATAATAACTTAAACACGTATCTTTCACATACCTTTCTTGTGTTCTTCTATGCTTTCATTAAGTAAGAGGTCAGGCCTGTTCACCTCATGCAGTAGGTACATTTTCAAAGTGTCTATTTGCAAAGGTCTCACTGAATTTTGAATTAACTTTTTTCTTTTATTTTTAAGGAAAACTTTCCCAGAGACAGAATCTGAGAAATACTGAACATTTGCATATTTGTATTTCCTGATGGCTTCACTTCATCTACGGGCTGGCAGGGCTACGTGCCCAAAGGAGAACTGAATACAAAATTAAGCCAGCACCTCAGGATTTAACCCAAGGAGGATTTTCTTGGGTTTGTTTTATATTGTTTCAGTGCAGCTGAAATGCACAATATCTTTCTTCTATGCATGCCACTTGTAGATAACCAGAACGCAAAATGTGAATTTTCACAAGTTTACATAATCAGAAGGAAAAATAAGATCCTCTAGTCTAACATCATATGTAATACAGCGCATGGATCTTAGGTTTTTTTTTTGAACTGCGGTGTCTTTTTAGGGAAAAAAGCCCTGCAACAAATTTCTTCTTAAAGCATTAAAATGAAGAAGGAAGACATACTGCTGTTTCACTTAATATTACATCCCTAACTGCAGCAAAGCTGTGCGTTATAGAAACTAACTGTTCTTACAGTATCCCAATATATGCATTCTACTTTTGTAAAATGTGTCATAAATTTCAAATAGGGCAAATAATTAAACCTTACACTGCAAACATTTTTATATGCTGATCTGAAGTGCTATTTCATTTCTTTGAGATACGTCTAGAACTGCTTGTACAACTCCTCAGTGTAATCATCAAGACCGTACATTTGGCTCAGCTTTTTTTCAGAAGATGATTTTCCACAGCTTTAATATTTTATTAAAAGAACAAGAAAACATGAGAAGGAAACATTTTTCCCTGCTTTTTTTTGTTCAACAGCTTCTTCTACCATTTTCCTGCCATCAAGCACCATTAACATAATTTCTACTTTTACTTCATCAGTATTTGAATAAGGACCTAGCAGAAACTGAGAAAGACAACGCACGTTGCATAATCCTTTCTATTTTCAGCTTGCAATCCTAAAGTATTTCAATGCCAGAAACAGGAATGCCTTTTCATTTTGTAGTTTTACAGTATCTTCCGCAACAGGATCCTGAGCTGAGTTCCCTAGTGCAGCTCCAGCCTCCAACAAGCTATACACCAAGGATTTTGCCCTTTGTGTTCCTCATCCATGTAAAGAAATTTTTGCTCACTTTGCTGTAACTCATATTACAGCTTACTGATCAAAGTACACCTAAGAAGAGAGCAGATAAGCCATATTTTCCACCCTTACTGAAAAAATGGCCTTTCCATTTCTTACAGTATGCTGACCAGAAAGAAATAGGAGTGAAGCCTATCACAGCTGCTAGATTTGACCTTAACACTTCTGTTATTCACATCTTCATTATCGTCCCTAAGAAAACAATGAATAAGCCACTTTCACGTCCTAGGCAATGCATTTTCAAATACGTATTTCGTATCTAAGGACCAGACAAATCCAACAGGACATGTACTACATGTGTGCATCATTCCCTTAGGTTTCACATGAAGCTTCTTCATGGATCCTTTGTTGAAGTTTTTCTCAAAAAATGTATTTGCCAACAAAGTCTGACTCTTCAGCATTTTCCTTACAGTACAAAGCAGATTATGTTGTTACATATAATACAAAGCATAACATATGAAAAAACCCTATCAGGCTGGACTTAGAAACATGTCTTGAATGGAGATTAAGACAAAATGTATACAACAGAGGGCAACAGACAGTGATTGTTCACTTGTATTCGTGTCCAGTCTTTTGGCAATCAGTTGCTTGATGCGCAGCAATCCAAGGTTACATTTGGACTATTCTGCTTAACAGCAACCAGTATTCTCTTGTGACATGCTGGCTAAATATTTGCTGCAAACTCTGCCTCAAAACAGTGATTATTATTCAGCTCAGTTGGATAGAGGTGGGAAATTTTATGAATTATGAAATTAAAAAAAAAAGGGTGTGGAGAAATATGTCAAAACCTCTCAATTATATTGAAGCATGTTTGCCACAGGTCACAGCATGGTGGTTTTTTTTTTTTACACATTTCATAAATTTCTTCTGCACAAACTGTGCCGCCCATGTTCCAAAGTCTTGCAAAAATTGCCCTGTCTCCAGGGGTCAAAATACTTTGGGATAGACTGGGACTAGCACAAGACAGATGAGTTCGCACCTGGAATCGCAGAGCACCTATTGAAATCTCAGCCCACTCTTCTTCTTCAAAGGACTCTGGTGCACTGATGACAATGTTGGCACGGAAACGTCTGATTAATTCCTCTATTTCCAATGGCTCTTCCAATCTGTCTCACAGAGTTGACAGAGAAAAAGAAAAATAAGGCTTATTAACTAGTTCTGCACTGTATGTTTGTGCTGTAAGAATCTAGCGGCTAATATGATTCAGCAAATGTTTCTCCAGGATAACCTGGACCAAGTTTTATTACAAAGGCTATGAAAATGGCACAAGGTATTTAACTACAATTTGTAATCCTCTAGGTTGTTTCTTCACAGGTGTAACCTGGAACTGTAGGTATGAAAGCATGTAGACAGGCAATTGTGAACAATGCATGTGAGAAAATTCCTTATTAGTTATCATATGTAAGGCTAATGGTAACAAATGAAAAGGCCTTTTGAGTTAGCAATCATTTGGCTCATTAAATGCTTCTAAAAAAGATGGCAAATAGAAACTTATTCTGCACATGCTGCAATGGCAAAAGGGACAAAACCAGCTGATGCTGAAGGTGAAAAAGGCCAGTAAAGGCATTTTATGAGAGAATGTATTCCTCGTATTATTATTATTTGCCTTTGGAATGCAGAAGATTGCACCAAATGATAGGTGTTTTGAAAAAAATTAATCTCCGTGTGGTGATGTCTCCACCTCTTTACAAGCATCTGAACTGCCAGAGTGTAGATTTGTGTCAGTGCGGAGAACGTATATAAGGCAGACAGAGCAGCAAACTGCATACAAATATCAGAAATCTGGCTGCACCTTTGAACTGTCATTCTTCACTCTTCTAAAGGAGAACCTGACCAGTACCAGAAAAAAAGACAGCCCTAAAATTTGCAAGAGAGTTGTCTCACTGCCATTGTTAGTGGGGAAGAGGGGTTTTTTTTAGCAATAGCTGTTACGGATATGAACAATTTTTGATAATCCATCAGTTGTGGTCTGACAACTTTGGGATATGACACCCTACAGCAGAGGCAGAAACCTGGGTAAGTAGTGAAGAGTGAAGTTTCTGTCCTTCAGAAAAAAAAAAATTTAAAAAGTAAGGGCATACAGTTTAAAATGTGTTTTAATTAAAATGAGGAAAAACATACAAAATCAAAGTACAGGGAAACCTGTTCACATCAAGCAGTCTGGGCAGAAGAGGCCCGTTAGATGAAAAAAAGAGCTTGATTTTATTTAAAATAGTCTGGGCTATCTTCCTTAGCAGACAAATGTCCATAAGGATAAACTGCCTGTGCAGACTTTCAGTCAAACCACACAAGCCCAGATCCACCAAGCCCTCGCTGTTCACAAGGGCTCCAGCAGCCTGGGGGTAGAAAGTGGGATGGGAAGCTGAAAGGCTACAGGTTTTCCCTCGAGATCCCACAAGCAATCCCATGGCTGAGACACAATTTGTTATGATTGCAGGAGATAGGAGCCAACAGAAGGTGTAGACTATGCCAACACTCAGACAGACAGGGAGGAAAATAGCAGTTAGTCATGAACAAGTTCACTTACGCTGTTGTGCTTCCTAGCTTTGCTGTGGGCTCCTGGAGCTTGGGCACTGTGTGGCCTCTAGGCTTGAACACATTTTGTGACATTTAAGTGCCTGCCACCCCAGCCGATACCAGCGGGGGCATCAAAAGCCCCAGTAACCTCAGAGCTGGGCCTGCGGCGTCCTGAGCCAGCTGCTGAAAACTCATTTGAGTTTCTACTATTTTATCCCTTGCTGCTGATCCTCAAAGACTGCAATGCCCCTGCTCCTAGTCTCTCTGCCTTCAACCTGCTCAGGCTCACCTCCAAAATACCTCACCTCTCTTGCACCTATCCCCAGTCCTCAGAACTGCTTCTAATTACTTGGCAGCATGTATCTGAGTAAATGCCCATTACTTCCCCTCCCTCAAACCAGGCATTGGCTGGATGAAGTGACAGGCACCTTCGTCCTGCAAATCTCAACAAGCATCTGTTGTGAAAATCTGTGCAATTTGCCAAAGCTGGGCTAGGTACTTTGGACTTTTCATGATAGTGGGCCCTGCAATGCAGAACACATTACATATATTTAACAAACTTGAAAATGAGTATTTGCATCTTCAGGGGCACATTTCTAACAAGAACATTTGAGCATAAGGCCAGGCAATGGGGACTTTAATGGAGGTAACCTGTAATGGCAACACCAGAGAGACAGATGTCTCCATGTACGTGTAGCTCTCCAACAGTATATTACAACTGATTTTTAGTTAAATTGCTGTTTCTGTTTTAGATCACCCCTCAAAAGCCAAGTGCAAACTGGAAGATTAATTTTTACTTACCGAAAATACAAAGAGAAATTATTAAAACTCAATTGAAGATTGAATTGTTTTATAAATCTTAGCAGGTTTCCATTAAACAAAAACAAACCCACATGCCAAGAAGTTAAATAACACTTTCTAAAAAAGAAAAACATTTAATAAAGGCCCATATGTGCAGATTCTTGAAAGTACATTACACAGTTCAGTCTTTGGAAAGTTCACACACCATGATTTGGTACCAGTGCAGAATGAGGATGCTGTATATCTATGCTGAATTCCTTTCCTGAGCACCCTGAGAAAGCACTGCGTGGCAAAACTGGGAGAAGTTTTCCAACTTGTGCTACAGAGTGGGAAACAAGATGCTTCTCAGGCATCATGGCAGCTGCAGTCACATCTGGAGTTTCCTTTGAAGAAAAGATGATTACAAGCCTAGTTGTACTGGAAGATATCAGGTGTAAAATCAGTGGATCACCTGACATTGCGTATTTTACCAAAGTTCCCCGTCCTCTTTCATCCTCACTTGCTGCTCCCTCTGGAGCCTTACTCTTCTTTGCACTCAGATCCCACGTCTGGAGGGTTCCTCACTGAGTCTCACCAAGGTAAAAGCACAGTCTGAGTAAGGGATGCCTGCAAGTGGTGTTCTCCCAAGGAGGTGTAACCCAGCCAGTGAAGCCTCAAAAGAAGGCATTAACTATCACTGAGAAAGCGTAGTCAAAATGGCTGAGAGATGGACTCATACAAACCTTTTCCACGCATTTTTCACAGAGGAGCACTGCCATGATATCCTAAAATTGCCCAACTGTCTTCTCCTAAAGAAAGAGAACCCTCAGGCAATGCAAGCTCCAGTGGTCTGTAGTGATGCTTCATTCAGTCAGTGGTTTTAAATCCTGAAACTAAGTATGTATCCTCCTACAGCTATATATATATATGTATAAGTGTATATATATATATATATGTATGTATGTATGTATTCCTCCTCTACTCAAAACAGGAATTTCAGTGCAGGGGCCACGTTTGGTGGGTGACTAAAAGGAGAGAAGATGACTCCAAGCAGAGCCTGGGAAGTTTGGTGAGACAGCAGAAGGGGACTCAGAGACAAATGCTGGGGTTGTGGGATGCACTGCTATGATGGAGGCCTTGAGGGCAGATTTTCTCTGGAATTTGAGCCTGCCCTAGTAATATTCAAGAAACAACAACTTTCTATTGTCAGTATATGAAAATTTAGTTGGTAATGGGTTCCTTATCTTTGAACTGTGGGCTAGCTCAATGTTCCATATGCTGCTTCTATCCCCCACTTTTGTACAAGTAAAGCCAAATTCAATTAAGAAATGAAATTAATCCAGTACTGCAAGTACTTTTAAAGTATTTCTGTTGTGAATGTTTGCTCTAAATCTTGATCCTTCCCATAGGAAAGAAATAGTTCAGCAAGTAGCAAGATTTTGTATTTTCACCTGCCAGATTGTTTATGTTGAGAAAACCAAATTAACCTTGTTCTTCCCACAAACAGAAGTTGGCTGGCTCCCAATAATCTCCTGCCACCAAATCATTTGACAAGAATTTTGTTTAAGTTTTCCTAAAGACGACTGGCAGACAGATTATGTTCAAGCTTTTAATCCAAATTCTCAGAAGTCATACAGGAATGAGTAATTATAGCAGTTTAGTACCTATGTATTTGTTGAACGTTGAAAAGTAACTCTGTAAATTTCCAGATAAAACAGTTATATTGGCATCTTATGGCAAGATGCTAGAATCCAAGACTGCTGAGAGACATTTGGAGACAGAAGGATCTTACCTTGCAGAAATATGTTCTTTCAGCTGCAGAATGCTTGCTACATTTATCAGGAGGTATTGTGCTTCATTCACAAGAGAGAGTGAGATGTTTGCAGTAGATGCTAGACCTAAAAAATCAATCCAACATTCTAAAATGATCGTTAAAAATCAGGAAGATTATACTAGCAATTCCACCTCATCTTTCCTTTGACCTCTTATTCATTCTCATTAAAAATGTATTCATTTGGCTCCAGACACTAAGGAAAGACTCCAAGAATCCCCTCAAACCTGTAAATGATAATGATGCAATGCATTTAGAAACCGAGATAGAGCTGAGATTTTACCAAATTTGTGGAACAATTTACAAGAGCAGTATCTACGGATTTTTGATGCTCTTTCAATTTCATCCTTTTTTATAATGAAATTTAGTCTAAGAATAAATTCTTTGTTTCTAGATTTTTCATGATCAGTTTTCAAAATGACCATTGAGTTTCCAGACAAAATCATGGTCATGATGATTAAAAAAAACCCCAGACTGGTGCATCTGTACATTTTCACCAAATGTAAGAAGTAGAAGGGCAGCATAAACAGAGTTTGGGTATATATGTACCCTTTGAAACCTACTAGATCAATATTGGATGACTCTCACCCTTTATCAGGGTAGTTTTATACTCAGTATGAAGTCCATGAGCCTGATGTCTACTAAGTGAGGAATCACAAATATTTTTAAGAATGACAACATACCTTTTATATTTTTCTGATGCGACATGTCTGAGCTTTGTCTTATCAAGCGACATGGACGACCAAGAAACATAGAGAACCAGCCAGCAATTCCTTCTCCACAGTCATATGTTTTTACCCTATTATGAGAAAACAGGGACTTAACAAAATTTTATTGCCCAAACATTAATTTGCAAAACTTAAGACAAACTACTAAGATGTTTATTCTGCTTCTTTCAATGCAAAATACAGAATCTGTATTGTCTGATGAATGTCTGATGTGAAGTTCCGCATAATTTTGTCTCCCCATCTCCTCAACTTTACTCTGTAACTCTTGAAGTTAACATTCACGAGATCTAATTCAGTTTTATACAGAAAATTACTGTGGAATAAAGGACTAAATAATCATAACCATATTACAATATTGCAATACTGTATTATGAAAAAGTTACTCTCTGGTCTGTGCTTTTTACCAAACCAAAGAGGATTAATACGAGTTGAATTTAAGATTGCCCCACTGTGCCACACTGTATGTAATTTTTAATGATCCCACCAGGTACAATGATGTTAATTGCCTAATTTAATTCCTGTTATGACAGACATTCCACATTAAAACATGGCTCCACTAGCAGAGCCCAAGTATCTCTCTATCTAAAGATGATTTCCATTGCTCGTAAATTGTCTAGTGAGTTACGCAAGGCTGGCAACCGATTTGCCTTCTTTACCTGGGTGTAATCTCTCCTAAAAGGCTTTTGAGATCACCTCTCTCAGTTCAGGAGGGGCACAGATCACACCACTGGGAAGTGATCCTATTTGCCATTAGATTCCTCAGCCCTGAGTAATCTTAATGTCAAGCTTTTAAAAAGTGGGTATCTAGTTTAAGTTAGTTGCCTGGGTTCCCCTTACAGATAACGGAAAGAGGTAGGTAGTTCCCATCTATATTAGACCTCAGGATGGGATGACTCTCACTCTGGGAGTGTTTAACTCTATTGACTATGAAAGGAGATTTGACTGACACCTAAGTTTAAACTGGCATAAACAGGTAAGAGGAATGCAAATTCTCATGCCCATCTAGGCAGGATTCTTGTAGCAAGGAAAGTGAAGTAGCAGTGGTCCTATGCTGACCTTGTCCTACCCAGCCAAGAAGCTGATCTGCATGGAAACCATCTGCTCTGTGAAACAAGAAAACAGCTCCTCACAGCAAAAGATGCTTAGACCTAGGATTGACAGAGGAAGTGGCTTGGCTTCACAAAGTGCTTTGTAGGTTCAACTGAGTTACACAGGTAGAAAGCCAGGACAAGTGATATCAAAGAGATTTTATAATCCTGCAGGGATCAGGCAGCTCTTCAGCGCTTGTTCTGAATTTTGATTGTGGTACAGCTCTGCGTCCCTCTCCACGCTCTGAGACTGGAGAGATGCCAACCATAGCTGCATCTAGCCAGTGATGTCCTAGAAATGAAATGAATCTCTGGTACTACAAGATGCAGGCACTGTGGCAAGAAAGAGGCCAAAAGGTGAGTCTCCACATGAGATTTCATAGTCTGAGCTGAGTGGTTCTCGTGTCCTTGCTGGTCACTGTGTTAGGGAGAAGGCTGCTAATGAGAAGGCATGAATCTTCCACGGTAACAGTACAGGTGATACAAGTTCCCCCAATATTTTTTCCCACCCAAACAGAGGTGCTAAGGGTATTTAAATTCTCTCTGGAGCCCACTGCCTCCAGTAGCCTGCTGGGGCTTAATACTGTATAAATCAGGAACAAAATTTTGCCCTCTTTTTTATTTGCTTACTATTTTGAGTCACAGTGGCTGAGTTAGAGACACACAGCATTCTTAGTACTTCATCAAATGTCATGGTGTAGTTTTTGTATTCCAAGACTCCCATGTTTTCAGATTGCTTTCCCTTATCACCAGACCATTTTCTGAGCAAGTACCATCATCTTTTCAAGGTCTGTTTCAAAGTCCTTCTGTTGTAGCTCAATTCTACTCATTTTCTCCTAGTGTTTATTTTTGTGGCTTTACATCTGTCAGCATTACATTTCATTTGGCACATGTCAGGCAATTTATAAAGGAGGGCCTAGTTCTCTCAGGTTTTACTTGCTGTTTGCCTTGAGTCCCTCACTCATCTTCCTATTATGTCTTTTAGCTTCAGTGCGTTACAGCTGGTCCCTCTAGCTAGGTAATTTAAAGAACAAGAAACAAGGACAGTTGAAGTCTGAATATTGATCCCAAGGGATATAATACATAGATTTATGCACAACAGGTTCAGTTCACTTTATTTTTAGCTACACCTTTGTCTTCTACCACTGATATCCTTCTCTTGATGTCTTTGATATTGTGGCCTGTCAAAGAGGAGGCTGTGTCCCTGCCCATTTCAGTAGCACACTAACCTTGAGCATTCAGGGTCTTCTACAACATCAATGACCGTTACATCACTAGCTTCTACTTGCATGTGTCCACTGTTAAGATACTATACTAGAAAGCCACGTCCCTCTGATGTGAGCAGCAAATGCTGATGGACAACCCCTGCTGAGATGAAGGCTAACACTGATGAATTGTTTCACAAGGAAAATTTGGGCTCACTAAACTTTCATGGCTGCTGTGAAATTAAACTTCCTCACGTGGCTGCTTGCAGCTTCTACATCATATGCTTTCCTCAGCTGCCTCAGTGTAAATTCAGAATAACCACCTAAGCCAACAGCACTGGATAAAATCACAGCATCAGAGCAAAATTAGTAAGTGGAAAATGCCTTCAGTAGGGTTTTATTTTGAATAAAAGCCTTTTAACAAGACTTTTGGTCCCACTGCTCACCTCAGACACTTTGCAGAAAAGACCCCAGACCCCAGATCACCTCCTGTCCCACTGCAAAGCACTGGTTTGCTTCTATGTCTCATTTTTTGGCCCTGGAGGCTCCCCTGCTGAAACACGGGAACCTGGCATCAAGTGCTGTTGGACCTCTGAGCAGTTTCAGAGCCTCATCAATGTTGTCCACTCATTCTGCTTTAATTCCTGCCTTGTTTATTTGCTAATCACAGTCCACTCTGTGCAATTTGTCTTGCACCTCCCCTTTCTTTGTCATTCTGTCCTTTTTCATGGGAAACTAAGCAGTATCCCATGAAAATTTCCTATTTCATACATTAAAAATGACACAGTCAGTGACATGAAAGACAAGCTACAAAAAAATAGTATGGCAGCGAATTATAAGCACACAGAGAGAAAGACAACCTAGGCTATTTTACAGCCTGTAATAGATGGGCTAACCATGGGGAGGCTAAGGATGAGTCAACACTAAGGGAAGTGGGACAGATGGATAAAACAAATGACTCTTGGGTGAATTCCACTACCTGACGAAAATACACTTCTGAGGAAAAGATCCTCTTTATCACCTGAATAGCTAATAGAAAAGAAGGAGAAGATGATTTTGCGTATGGCTCCATGGGGAAAATGGCCGGGTCTTTTGCTGGTTTGTTTATGTGTTACCCTCAGAGAAGCAAGTGTAGAGGGTTACGAAGTATTAGTATACCTTGGTTAAAAGAAGACATAAATCTGTAACTGGCTCTTTTAGTTGGACTTACCAAGAGACTTGGTGAAAAGAAATGTAGTAGATAATGCAAATGTACTTTAGGAACGTACTTGATACACTGCCACTCAGAAAACTTAATGAGACTGGGAAGTACTTAGAAAATATGATGGATAAACACTTAAGTTCATGATAGGAAATTAATTTATTCATCATGTTGTATTTTACTGAAGTGGTATGTCTCTTGATTAGAGTTAATGTTATTTCACACACTCACCTGCAATCTTCCCAAGATTGTTAAGGGGACACTGATCAACATGGGTGGTCAAAACAAAATTAAAAAGGGTTGTAAATATGGAAAGCTGTTTATAACTTCAGCAGATCCTAGTGATTTTGAATCTGTGCAGCATGAAATCGGCAAAGTTGTCAGCAACATTACTGTCAAATCAAGGAACTGAATTGAAGTCCTGCCGAGGCCCCCAGTTGGCATTTGGAAGTAACTGGGGACACCCTTCCCTTTTCTCATCCTTGGAGCAAGTAAAAAAAAAAAATCTCCCTTATTCAAGTGAGTGCCAAGTCATCACAGTCTCTTGTACCTTCCTCCCCCTCCCCTTTTGCATTTTTATTATTTGTTACTGTTTTCTACCAGACATACTGGGCATGCCAAATTAACCATCTAAATCTGTCTTCTCCTGGTCCACTAAATAATTTGTTGTTTTACACCCTCCCCCTCTTTTTTTAAGGACTTCTCCTCCTGCGTGTCCATGCAATCATGTCCTGAGTGTCATTACGGTGATTTTCAGCTTTGATTCCTCTCTGCTCTCACTCACCTGTGTGAACAGACTTTACTCTCACAGATCACAGCCTCTTTTCCAGTATTTTCTTCTAGTGATACAGATATTGGGTCCATACCTAGATGGGCAGAAAGCAAACCATATTTAAATAAAACACTTATGCAGAATCATAGGCTCATGAAAAAAGTTCTTCTTTTTGCACCTGTTCACAATCACTGCAGCGTCCCAAATAATATGAAAAAATTCTTTCTTTTTGCTAGAATTATATTCTCTGCCTGCAGGTGGCTCCAAATGATAATGAAAAGAGCAAAGGCTGCAGATGACCTTGGTACCCAAACCACATTAAGGAATATACAATTTCAGCTTTGAATAACTTCATTCTCTGTATGTGTATCTCGGGCAACAAAACTGGCACAGAATTACTGACTCAGTCATGGTTTCTGTTCAAAGGATGAGTTTATCACTGTTGGGGCCTGTCTAGCAAATCAGGAGATGAGGTTAATTGCTGTTGTATTGGGGGTTTTTTTTGAGTGGTGGGATGGAGTATCTGAAAGATGAAAGATGGAGTGGGGGAAGAGAAAAAATAAGCACAGGCTGTTCAAGGAAATAAGTGTAATATGTCACAAAACTACAATAACATAAAGATAAAATGTATGGAAACCACTAATAAGAGAATTATACCCATCCATCCACCTCTAAGTTTAAACCAGATGAAGGATCCCTGGTAATGATCTATGTTAACAACTTTGTCCATAGTTTTCTTATCTTGAACAGGATTAGCCAAAGAGATGGAAAGGCTACTGTGGTTTACTAGAAGCAAAAAGACAAGCTGTAGTATTTTGCTTTCTGTTAATTGAAAGCAATAATCTTAAACAACAAACAAAGGGTTTTACTCTGCAGCTGCAATAAATCCAACTCTTTTCCATTATACTGCAACATATGCCAGCAAAGACTCTGATCTCCCATATCCCAGCTTTAAAATGGCACATTTTGATTTCACTCACTACTGCCTGTTTATATTATTGTAGTACGGATAAGACTCAAGCTCTACCAGCTCTATGATATTGTGAAATCAAATTGTTTTATTCTCTTCTGAAGAGTAATGAAATGTAGTTCAGATTCACTATATCCCAACTATCAGCTCTGTTCCATGCACATTTTACAAACCAGAAAGTCATCTACTCCTTTTTTAGTTAATGATGATAGTATACTTCAGAAGTGAAGACAGAGAGGGAAAAGCTAGGTTCACTTTGGAAAATAAAACATGTAATAAATGCATTGAACTTGCTTGCAATGACCTGAAAAAGAAGCCAATGTTATCATCTTACAGACTAGAACTAATGTAATGCTCTTGTACTTTGAAACAATTAAACATTAGCATCATTCCTTCTGGAAGAGTTTGAAAGGTTTTGTCCTGTATGCATCCTTAGCTGTTATATCTTTCACGAATACTTTCTACGCAAGGCATACTCACAAAATTTCTTAAAATAGTCTCAGGGCTTTAAAAAGCCCTGCTTTTATACACCAGCAAGTGTATGACATTTTTATTGAACAGTACCCATTTTACAGTGATGTTTAGGTCAGTTAAACATTGTTAATTACAATTTTATTCTGTCTTAAGGCAAAAAAATAAAGCAGAATATTGCCAGTTACTAAAATGTAAAAGCTGTCATTCTCCATGGTCATTTGCTTGATAATAAAATTCACAGATGTGCTCACAGTATTAATATAAGAAAAAAATTCTTGTCTTTATAGCTCCTATTTTCAGTCAATGAGAAAAATCAGAGGTCTGTTATTTCAATAGACTGAAATATAAACTATTCATGTATATTCTTTCACCAGTGTATGCACTTAATTCCCATTATTTTTACTGGCAGTAACACATGACTATTTGAAGGCACAATAAACTCCATAAAGTGTAATTATTTGCTCAGTTTTGCTAGTATCATTCTACTCCAATATTTTAAAGGGCCTTCACAGGACTCAAAATTTCTCCCTCTGTGCAGTGGCAAACCAATGCCCAACTTGCCAGAGTAATGCTGACTGTTAGCTAAAATGGAAAGAGAGGAATTAGTCTTCTACAGAAATGTATTCTCAGCCAAATTCTGTTTTGCTGACTTTTGTGTAGGTCAGGAACAAACCCAGTGTAATCTGTGCCCCCATGTATTTAATGGAGCAGGCCAACAAGATTTCCCTTGATTCCCACTCAAGTAATACAGCTTCTAGAAATAAAGGCACTTGCTCCTGCCCACCTTTAAGGTGCTGGGAATCTAACTGTTAACTGCTTCAGTCGATATACAAGAAGTTGTTTTTTTCCATGGGGGCTTATTTAGAGTTGCTCCCACTTGCCCCATTCCTCAGGGATCAGGGGAATACCTGGAGCTCCCCAGATGCCATGCAAGCCAACTAATTTTGCAGGCATACCAGGGAAAGATCCTAAGCCTTCAAGCAGTTTTGGCCTTGTCTAGAGCCCCAGTCTCATGCCCTTGCTGCCCACAGTGGTGGCAGGATCGCACAGCTGGGTCAGTCAGACAGTGGCTCTGCCCAGCCAGGGCTGGTTGTTAGATGGGCTACGGAGACACCCAACATGCAGGGATTAAAGAAAGAACCTAAATTGGTGTCTCAGCACACGGAGGACTCGGCAAAAGGTATTAAAGTAGTTACTGTCACACTGAATCATGCTGACAATTTTATTTTGTTGGACAGAGAAGACAGAGAATATTAAACCATACTGAAATAAAATAGCCATAAACAAATTTTCCACTAATGAAAAGTTCTAGAGGGAGAGGAAAGCACGTGCCTGGAGGGGAGCGAGAACAGACTCATTATGTTTTAAAAGTGTCACAGATAAAGTCTTCCGCATAATCAAAGAGTGTAACAGCAAAATGTTCTTTAAAAATGCCACATACTTCAGCAATGGGGGATTCGCCTCAGTCGGCTTTAGGCACTTACCAGAGGCACCTAATCCAGCAGCACAGTTGCCTCAGGCTCTCTCTGTTGGAGAGAGACACCTCCAGACAGCAAAGCGCGCTCGAGATGGAGATCATTGCCACAGCCTGCTCTCACAATGAGAAAAGCACAGATGATAGCAGAGAAACTGGTAGAGAATGCAGAGTGGTTACAGCCTCCTTGCAGAGGAGCAGGAGGAAGGCAGCTAGCTTGACTGCACTTGTCACGCAGTCAGCTGGGAGCTGCTGGGTTTTCACCTTCACTGAAGCAGGGGGATTCAGTAAAGGTGCAGCTCAAAGGTTTGGTCTCTCTTTTTTTCACCACTCTTGCCTCCCTCACCCACTCCTCACCACCAGATATGTCTCCATCACACTGAGAAGAACAGAGAAACTCTGCACGGGGACTGTGAGGGCAGGGGGAGGAGGGGGAGTTGGAGAAACAAAACCCATCTTGGAAAGATGCATGCTACTGTGGCTGAGGAAAGGCATTTTGTGTGGGAGGCATCCAGTGGGAGAAATAACTCACAAAGCAACAAAGCAGGCTGTAATCAGCAGGCTAAGTGCTACAAATCTGAAATAACATCAGCCACTGACACAAGCCAGTTGAAGGCTTTGAGCTGCAGCCTGGTTCATCAGAGGCCTACTTCTCCTCACCACACCGATCGCTGCTCCAGCCACACATGCGGTGTTCAGCTTCAGGTCCTAAATTAGCAACAAACTACCGACAGGCTGGCAAGAGTGGTGACAAAGGCAACAGTGATTAACATGGGATTTTCAAGGAAAGAGTCAACTTATCAAATTAAATTTGTCTGCCAAGAAATAATTTAAGTAGGAGATATAACAATGACCCATGTATGTGAAGGGATAAAAGAAAAAATATAAAAATTTAACACCAACAAACAAATCATGCATTTAGACTGCAGGTAAGAGGCAAGGGAACAGAATAAATATTGTACCAACTTCCTACAGATTTATCTGCTCAGTCTTACCCTGCTGGTTCATATGTGTTCCCATCACTGTGCTATCTTATGAGCAGCAAAAAAAATCCACAGGTTGCAAGAACACCATGAGAGTGAAAAATAGTAGGACTATTATAAAAAGAGGGTCCGGACCATCCTATGGGCTAGGATTATTGGTATCTAGAGTCATTATACAAAGAATAAAATGACTCTGCTCTTACACACTGGGTGTACCAAAGCAGGCTATAAATAAATGCCAACCGTGTTTCTGTTAGAGCATACTGGAGATCTGATCAATTACTTTGGGGTGGAGAAGTGATCCATAGACTTGGTCAATCACTTCTGGGTTGAAATGGTTCTCGCTTTCTTCGGAAGGAAGGTGAATGTCAGTGAACACTCCAAAAATGACAAAAAGTAAAATGTAGGATTTAAAGGTGAATTTCACCCTGGCCCTAACTATGGCAAAAGATTGTAAATCTCCCTGAGAAATGGGTGCCTTGACTGTCATTTTTGTCTGAGAAAACTTCTTCCTGACTCTCTGAAGTATGTCAGTGCCGGTATTACTGACAGGCAAACATACTAATGGATATGCACTTGTCTGAACAATGTGGTACTAGCAAAGAAAAAAATGAAGAACTTACTCAGAAGAGCAGAATGAAGCAATCAGAAGGCCCAACAGAGCTGAACCTCTGAAAATATGAAGGATAAATGGAGAAAGTTTGGACAAGACTTCACACTGTGTCTGCAAGCAAGAGGTACAGGCAGAAAGGAAGAGATGGTAACAAACTGAATTTCTAGAAATAATTAGTTCTGATGCACTTGGCAATCTAAAAGTTGTGAGAGAAGGCTGTCTATGCAACTGTACTAAAAAAATTGAGGTGCAAGGTGCTCCACATAGAATTGAACTGAATTAACAATACCTTTTCAAAGAAAGATTTTAGAGGGAAGAGTGGAAAATAGCAGCATTTTTGCCAATGAGCCAGTCTGGAATCCCTAAGAAGCGACTGGATTGTGTTTGGGATCTGAAACACACACACAAAATCGCACAAAACTAGTGGAAGTACCCAAATGTACATTTGACAAACCTATTTCAGACAAAAGAAATCAACTGGTCAGACTTAATTTTATGGAGAGTGCTCAGACAGCTGGAGAGGACAACTGTAATGTACAAACAGAAAGGATACTGCAGTTACAGATCCACTCATATGGATTTCTAATAAAGCGTGAAAAATCTGATTATAGGTTCCCTCGTTTTGCTCTAGCTGCTGAAAATGTGTGCACATATATTATTAATGGTTAAGACGTACAGGCTGAGTAAATGTTAGACCCCAGAGAGATGATGAACACCATTCAGACACATGCAAACTCGGCATTAATAATGACTTTTGTGGAATACAAACCTGTTCCAGCATTCAGTGCTAACAGCACTGTTAGCAAAATAAATAATTTGCACCCCCAAGTAGCAAAGGGCTTTCCGTAATACTTTGATAAGTTTTCTTCTTTTTTTTTTCCCCTCAGTAGAGAATAAAAAGGGTTTTGATGAATCCAAAGAAGCCCAAACATCATGAAATAATTGCCTGCTTGTGCAAGTATTTAACTGAGCTAAATGTCTGGTCCTTATTTTAATCCATACTAATTTCCACTAAAGACTCTACCCCTCTAATGCCACAGCTGGAAGAAGGAGGAGAGCTATAAAATGGGAAAGTCTTTGGCCAGGGTGTTTGTTGTTAGACTCCTCCTATTCCTTTACCTTTGCTGCAATAACAGTCCCTTCAGGCTGGTGGACTTCATGATGTGGAGGGATACACTAGTCAGAGAATTTCCACATCTGTCAGTTCATTACTCCTTCCTGGAGCATCCACTTTATGATTGCACATAGGGAGTCACTGTCTACTCTCTGCCCATCCCAACAACAAGCTAGGAAACTACCCAGGCCTGTATATTACAGCCCGGGCTTTCTTTGCCCATAGCAGCATTTGTCCCTGAAGTCAGTAAGCATACACAGCATTCAGTAGTTTGGTGGGTGCATAGTGGCGGTCTGACAAATTATAGCCAATGTCTCAAACATTCGTTAAAGAACTTTGGTGGAGAAGATGGCCTCTGTAAAACCGCTGGAGTTGTGTGAACAGGAAAATGTGGCTAGAGGAGAAGGCCCCACGGAGGGTGGGACCGTGCTTCTCCAAAGCCGCAATTCCTTCTCTTAAGTGACCATGAGAAGCAGCACAACGTATGTGCCTGAAGGAAAGGCCAGATAGCAGTCATGCCTCCAGGGAGAGAGAAGCAACTCCCTGATGACCACTCAAGCCCACCGACCCATTTCCAGAGAATGCTGGGAATGTGAACTGTGCATGTCGAGACCACCGACTCATTTCTGGAACATTCCTGAGCTCACACTGCACTTGCTCAATGATGGCAAATCCCCACCTACAGAGGCAGACCCTCTAAGTATCAAAGAAGGGAGGACAAGTTCTCGGTGCGCCCTCTGGAACTGGATCTCTAGACTGGCTGGACCAATGCTGGACCCAGGACTGGTGAAATCCTTTTCTTCTTTCTTTCTTTCTTCCCTCCCTGCCCCGCCCCCCTTCTCTTTCTCTCTCTCTCTCTTTTCCACAGTCCCTACACCTCATCCTTTTAAACATACTCCGCTGACTAAGTCTGATACTAGGAGCGGATCCAGCTGCCCCTGGGCTCCTCTCTGAAAAGGAGTCCAGAAAGCAAGGGGGTCTGCTCTGAACCTCGTGACTCAACGGGAGGGATGTCCTTATTTTCTTCTCTGAACTGATTCCAAAATATGTAAGGCTTACATATGATTAGCATGTGTTCTACACTTTACTGATATAGTTTCATGTTCCTTTTTCTGTTTCTTTTTCTACACCTCCCTTCTCCTTTGAAACAGTGGCTTAATGACATGATGCAAGGTTCATATGGATAAGGTCACTTGTACTTGGGCAAGGTTAGCTTGGTTGGGTAAATGTTGATTGTTGTTTGAACTCCCCTGGTGTCATTTCACCTTAATTCTGACAAAGGAAATCCACGAACCTGAGTCACTCCAACCTTGGGATGTGACATGCATGCAGGTGTCTCTGCCCAGAAGTTTGATGCCAATAATGAAGGGGAGAAATGGATATTGTTTACTAACCTTCTGCCTGAATGACCATAATTTTTTGCTTCAGATCAATTGAGGGATTTACAAGACACAATCTTGGCTCCTGCTTCTGAGTCATGCAGACTCCATTCTGGTTTACAACCATCCAGTTTCGGTCGTACAGCAAACCCTGGTTTCCTACTGGCCATTCTGTAACCTGGGAAAGCATCAGGAGGGGATACAAAGGTTAAGAAAATGTTAGCTGCATTAATAGATTCATGCTGAAAAGAAAAGTGAGGGAAAAGAAACCATTAATAAAATTCTTTGAAATCAGGAAAACTTGTGCACACCAATGTCAGCCTTTAATAAAAGAAGCCCTAATTGCAAATCAAAGATAAAGATATCACTGCACGAAGCTGACAAAACAAAATACAGTTACTATAATCTGTTACATATTATCATACACTTTAATTTCACAGAGCTGTAAGAACAGAGTAAACAATCTCTGAAACACTTGGAAAACTGTTTTCAGTTTTATACTCACGCATTTGTAGGACCTCCCCCCCAACAATTTTCTTTTAATTTACAAAGCATGGACATTTCATGGGAGTTTGTCCTGGTTTTGGCCGGGATAGAGTTAATTTTCTTCCTAATAGCTGGTACAGTGTTGTGTTTTGGATTTAGTGTGAGAAGAATGTTGATAACACACTGATGTTTTTAATTGTTGCTAAGTAATGTTTAGTCTAAAGCCAAGGATTTTTCAGCTTCTCATGCCCAGCCAGCGTGAAAGCTGGAGGGGCACAAGAAGATGGGAGGGGACACAGCCAGGACAGCTGACCCAAACTGGCCAAAGAGGTATTCCATACCACGTGACGTCATGCCCAGTATATAAACTGGGGGGAGTGGGGGTGGGAGAGATCGCCACTCAGGAACTAACTGGGCATCAGTCAGCAGGTGGTGAGCAATTGCATTGCATATCACTTGTTTTGTATATTCCAATTCTTTTATGATGGTTATTGTAATTTATTGTTATTATCATCATTATTATTTTCTTCCTTTCTGTCCTATTAAACTGTCTTTATCTCAACCCACGAGTTTTACTTTTTTTCCCCAATTCTCCCATCTTACTGGGTGGGGGGGCGAAGTAAGAGAGCAGCTGCGTGGTGCTTAGTTGCTGGCTGGGATTAAACCTTGACAGAGTTGTATGAATTAGTGCAAAACCAAACAAACAAAAAACAAGAAAAATGGGAAATTCAAAATTCTGAAAAAACTTATAGTTCATAAAACTGGAATCACTTTATCATGAATCCATTTGAGAAAACCTCCACCACTGAGGCTTCTAGTTTAGCTAGGAGCATAACAGTTTCTCCAGATCCCCTTACAACAAAACACATTGTCTTTGCTATCTGTTCTTCCATTACTTCTGTAACACTCTTTACATCCAATAGTCTATACAAACATATTGTCCTTGCTTTCATGTATATTTTTCTGGTGAAAAGAACATCTGTTATTGATGCTACACAGATGGTAATCTTGAAATCCAAAAAAAGACCGATTTTAGTAATGCCTTTGGGTGATATTAATAACTGCTTTCTCCTATAGAATGTTAAAATATTAATACCATTCTTTTAACATAAAGCTGAGCATTTAAACATATTGCTTCAGCTCATGTATGCTTTCTAGTCACAGTTGAATATGGAGAAAAGCTAACTACAGCTGAACTTTGTTGAATTATTGTAGAAAAGCTTAGTGCAGCTCCCACGAATTAACTGGCAAAAGACTTTAGCAAGAAGTATTGAGAAAAATATGTCAAGCACAGCCTGATGTTCTGAAGAAAAGTGTGGCTGGAAGCACTGGTTAGATTAATTAAAAATCACATTTTTGTTTAGCATGTGCTCTATCAAAAACCCCACAGAACCCATGATATCCCATTCTTATTAACTTTTCCAGGTTTTCTAGGAGTCTGCAGCAGTAGCTTGACACTGACAGCCTGACTAGAGAAAGTTGAGGGCAGGCACTCTGGTACTGAAAACTTAAAGCATTAAAGGTGAACTCTGAATAATTTGGCCACAGTGTCATCAACTGTACTGAATACAGAAAATACATGGAAAAATTTTAAAGAGAAGAAATGTATTTTATCAACCTATTTGATTTATAATATTCTTAAGCAGTTTTCTAAGTGAGCATGGATGAGAAATTCAGTCAAAAATGGAAACTTTAGGTCTGACAGTGTCATCTGGAACTATACTGTTCAAGTGCCTCAAACTGTCAGCACCTAAATAATGTGAACCTTTGCCCTGTCTTTTTAGGAAAGGAATCATAGTCCAAAGACTGCAATATCAGCTGAAGAACAGACTTTTGTTCTTGCTAGAAATTATTCTTTGGAGAGGCCAGTATTTTTTGGTTATCCTGTACAACTAGATTAGAAAATGCATTTGAAAAGCTGGTTATCATCTGAGAGCTGCAAGAATTTCCTGCTAACAAAATTCCCTTCCAAAACAGAAGATCACTAATCAGTTGTATATACTCCCAAGGATCCAACAGATCTTTACAGGATTTGCAAGATATAAAGAGCAGAATAAACTAAAAGAGCAGAAAAATAGAAAAAAAGCACAAAGATTCTTAGCTCCCTATTGTAACATTCAGTTGTTTTGGTTCCATTTCAGGACAGCAATCTTATTCAGGAAATAGCTTAAGTGTTTGCTTACCCTTCACTGAAGGCAAGAGGTTTTATGAGCAAAACAAAACATTCTCTCTTTAATCAGAGCTTCAGCTAATTCTTACATGCTGATAGGCATTGTGGGGAAAGCCCAGCTAACTAGCTAGCAGATATTTGGAAATAATCAACACCTTCCATTCAAAATAGCTCTGGTAGATCCAAAATAATGGCAACTAATTCCATGCTCCACTCCGAGGTGCAGCACACTACTATAGGTCCTCAGTCCATTTTTCCCCTTCCTCTGGGTATTTGCCATCGTAGTAAGAGTCATATACATGTGCCCTGCAGCGAGTCCCTGTCCTCTCGTGGATGTCCCCCATACACCGTCAAGGGCCTCCACTTGTCAACTTACTGTATTGCCCGTGTTGCTAGGACCCCAATAAATAAAGTTGCAACAACAAAATAACTGCGTACCCTGCCTTGGACAGAGCTGGTTTGTTGCTAATACTGATACTGGACATGAGCATGGAAGAACATACACGTTTCTATTCTTAGTACTTAGGTTTGCAACCTGTGCAGACCGTCTCCTGCCATTATTTCAAAGAGGCTGAAGGGATTGTTGAATAATTACAAGCAACTGAATAGAGCAGTTCAAGCAAAGTCTGCCCGCTCTGCTTTCATCTGAGACATGGGAACAGGGGTTCAGTTTGGCTCCCTCAGATTATGTCTGACATGTCTGCCCAAGGCTAGCAGATACGACACAGGCTGCAAAGACGATCCACATCCTGGTAGCCCAGCAGCAGGAGGTCAGGCAGGGCACTCAAATGTCACTAAATACCTATATTCAGGCAACCAATACAGTGAAGCAAAGCAACCAATGAAGCTTACCGCGAAGTAAAATAAAACAGGTTAGCATACATCGCAATAAGCAATACTGTGTTACATAGCTTCTAACTTGATTCCCTGAAGTTGTCTGACCATCTCTGACTGCTGAGACAAATTAGAAGGTGACGACAGAAAGAGAGCAGGGACACCATGATTTTACTGATAGATGCTAAGCATACACCTTCATTCCTAGCATGGCAGATGGGCTAATCATCCAACATAAGGTCTTCTCTACATGTCATAAGCAAGGATCATTGCATAATACAGCCAATATATGGTATTGTCCTACTCGCTTGAGTCCATTTTTTCTTATTTTAATGTAAAAATATCCATTGCAAAAACACGTTTTTGTTTTTTTTTCAGAATTTTCTTTAAAATATTTTAGGCTGCATTCTCCATAGTTCACAGTAATGTCATCATGAAGGCTAACACAATTTTCGAACACATTAAAGGAATCACTGAATAGGTTTTAAATTATGCAAATTTAAAATTGTTAGTGGTCTTACGTATAATTTATCCACTGATCACTAGGAATTTGCATTGTATTTTAAATTAAAAGCTAATTTGTCTTCTGTGTTGAGATGCAATTTTTATACTCTGAAATCTACTGCAAGAATAATAAAGTTATTAATGTTTAAAGTCCTAACCTTTTTTCACTGGGAACACTGCATTATGTAATTATGCAAAATTCATTGACATGAAAGACGTTCATGTTTAAAAATGGATGTTTAAAACATGTTTTTATGTTGGAAAAGAAGAAAAAAGTGGTCTGGGATAGAGGTTACTCCTCTTCTCTGACTCTCCCCTTTTAATAAAATAATTGTAGGGAAAAGAAAGCGCGTTTAAGAAGTTAAGTTAGAATATTCTGCCCTCCAGCTTCCTGTACCATGTGTACAAAACCCATGGAACAACACTGAACAGAGACAGTCCCATGGCAAGGAACACTTTACAAAACACTGTAGGAACTAATTGACCTGCTGATGATCTTCATGCCAAGCTTTATCCCCCCAGCTGCCAAAGCACTCTGCACTCTTATTTTCTCTGGAGGTCAAGCACCTCCCATACTAAAACACTTAGAATAGAACAGAGAAATCAGGGTTTAGAAGAGGAGGAGATTATGTGACTCTAAAGAGGAGATTAAACAGCTGTGA
Organism: Pandion haliaetus; assembly: GCA_013401275.1. NCBI lineage: Eukaryota > Metazoa > Chordata > Aves > Accipitriformes > Pandionidae > Pandion > Pandion haliaetus. The sequence goes on along the minus strand of VYZV01031608.1, from coordinate 22,981 downwards.
GTTTGTATTCACGTCCTCATTGAGTTTGTCCGCCTGCCGCTAATCAAGTCATCTATCCTGCAACCAGTAAGTCAGCGGGCAGATTTCACTGGCAGATGGGCTGGGTCCTGCACACACAGTTAGCTGGAATTTTCCACTGCACATATTATTTTAGGCAAATGCAAGCAATCATGTACTTACAATAAAGCCTATTTACTACACATGCTAAACGTCTGACCTCCCATACCAGCTGGAGGCCTGCACTTGAACTTACAAATCTATGAGATTCTGATCTCAAGTATCCAAGTATCACAAGATGAGTGAATTTATTGCTGCCCAGTATCTAAACCACTTTCACCTTTTCACATCAGCTAGCTTAGAGCTACCCTGTAACTGATAAAAAAGGAGATCAAATTTTTAATTAGGAAAATATTTTTCTAGATTTCCAACAACTACAAAGCATGTAAAGGTATTTTAGAATTAAAACATGAAACTGAATTTCGGTTCTTGCATCCTAACCGAAGACCAAGGAAACTACAAGCTACATGATGATTACTTCAGAAGACTATGAGTTTACTAAAGTAAGGGGATAATATAAAGTTAAGTGTGAAGTCTCTATGACAAAGACCACTAAGAGAATGGCAAAGGTATAATTTTCTACAGAATTCAGACTTTTCATGATAAAGCATCATGATGATGCTGGTATAATCAATATTTTAGAAGGCAAAATGATTTTCAGCATTTGATTCCATTTAATTGTGGTAAGGTTCCTCTAGAATGTCTTGCTTCAAACTCCAGTGCATGTGGCATGGGTTATTTTCCTGTTTCGAGGTGATAGAGGCCAAGGTTGCAGTAATACATATGTAGATTTGTGGAGGTTAGTGCACTCTGCAGTTAGCGATGGTGTGGGTTCTGGCAGCAATGGCTTTCAGTTCTACACTTACCCATTGGGAAGAGACCATGCCACTGCCTGATTTAGAATGGGACTAACTGAGTTTTAAAGCTCATTATGAATGGTGGGCTGTAAATTGCCATTTTTACCTCTTCTATAGGCAGACAATGAGACTGACAGATCTTTCACAGGCTGGTTATAAATGTACGACAGGTCTAGAAGTGCCACTCAGACTTCTGGGAAGAAAAAAATGAAGAGTGCCTGGTGGACAGGAAGAAGATCACAAAAGCACACACATTTTCTTTGGGGATTTACTTCAATATAGAAAATAATGAAAATCAAAATACTCTTCTGGCATCATCTCCTGGCCTGCTCTCCTTGTGCATTGAAAGCCCTTTGTCAGCATATCTATTAGGTCAACTTCTACTGTTCTTTCACATGTACTCATGTATCTCCTGTGAACTAAGTGGAAATGCACAAAAAATGTTCTTTGAGAAGAGAAGAACTAAATGCTATTTATAGTGAACTTCCAGTCCCTTCCAATACCATATACTAAAACCAGTATATGCTTAATTGTGTATTACTCTTTGGCAATACAGGCTCTGCCAGTGCTTAGCTTACTGGGTTTTAACGTGGCTGATGCTTTGTTATCAAAAAATACCAAAAGAGACTTCAAAAATTACTCTAGGCATGCAAAAATAAACCTCATAATGTAGCTGCAGTTTTAGTATCTATTTTTAAACTTCTCAAATCAGCTAGGGTCAGCTGTGTAATCCAGGTTGCCTTGGATTCCTCTAGTAGTCATTGGAAAAAGACAGAAATACCCAGGAACAATTCATTTTTCCTACTGCAGACACCTATTTTGTGATAAAATGGATTAGTAGGTATCGATCTCTCACTGCTTACAGAATAATATATAAAGTTAGAGGGTAAGATGAACCCTGCTTTCATGCTGGGCCCATTAACACATGCCTGGCACAAGAAGTATGCATGAGTCATGGGGATTTTCTCCCTCCCTCTAAAATTGCATCTGTCTGCTAGGGAGTACCAGGTTTGTATGAATTTATCACCTAGAGTCATTTCCCCTCATAGAGCTTGAAGAGAAGAAACCTGGTTCAGCTTGTAGGGAAACATAAGCTTTCTCTCATGTTGAGATAGGTCTTACCTGTTCCTAGACACAATCACTTCAAAGCCTTCCTAGCCCTGAATGTTGTGGTATGGATCTCACAACATCAGCCTGCACATTAAAAATAGAACTTAACTCCAAAGGGGCCTGAATACTGCTACAACATATTTCAGCAGCTTCTGTAGTGGGCTTCTGTAATACAGCTATAATAAACGCAACACTTAAACAAAGGTTAAAACATTTTCATGTGAAATGTGGGATTACTTTGATTTTCTAAACAGTTTGATTTAGTGGGAGGTTAATAAGGGGTGGAAATTGTTTGTTCAGGTCTCATCTAATGCTCAAGATTGTGCCTGTGAATTAAAGACATCAGAAGGCAAAACAAATTTAAAAATACAGATGTTTTGGTGATCATTTAACAGTGTTTTCCTTAATTCCCCATCCTCTTTTTGCATTAAGAAAAAAAAAAAAATCATGATCAAATCAGCTGAGAAGCCATATTTTAAATGCAGGTGATTTGTCACTGGATTTGACCCCAATTTTCACTCAGATGTGAGACAGTGACCTACACCAGTAAGTTTTCATAGGGAAAGTTACACCGTTACTGACATTCATTTAATCACTTCCCAGTATGGTACTAAGCAGAGTCATATTCTAGGTCATGTGTGGGCCATACACCTATTTCATCATGCATTATTTAAAAAAAAAGTCACAGCTAAGGTGACAATATTATTAACTTGGTAAAAAAGCAATTAAAATCTTCAAAGAGTGAACTTTCAAATAGTGCAACAACACTTAAATGTCATATTTCTGTTGCAAATGTATTTTTAATGATAACATTTCTTTGTAATGTAAATCAGCCTCCTCTCAATTATAACATGTTAATCAAGTTATTTCTCAATTGCTGCCTACCCATCATTGCCTACAGTCCATCGTATCATTCTGTAAATGCATACTAATTACTTGATTATATTTTAGTCAAGTTTTGCAAATCTAACTACTTTCTTCAAGACTGCATATTATGTGCAGTTTTGTCTGTTGGGGGGAGAGGAGAGCAGAAAACACATTTGCATCCTGTAACTTCAGCCTAATCGAAAACCTGTCAAAGTACCTTAGCATGCAGGACTTGATCCTAGAAACTGGAGAAAAGTTAAAATGGGTACCTACACACTGCTTTCTAATATCTCATGCACATGCTATTCCTGGTTGACATGTCCAACAGGGGTAAGGAAAAACACACCATTGGGATGAATATTTAAGAATGATTCAAAGTGCATACCTCAAATGCAGAGCAGGATTTGATTGGGTAGAGGTAAATGTTGGTGACAGTGATGGGCTCGCCACCTCTTCTACATGTTGGTACTGCAGTCTCAGAAACAGCTGCCCTTATGCTTTCCGCCTCAGCCTCCGGTGGCTGCCAGTTGACAGTTGTCTTTGTTGCAGACGAAATACTCCCGAGTTCTGTGTCCGAGACGTGCGGTATAGGAGACAATTTATCTGCATTGTTAAAGGAAGGGTGGTCATCTGGGATAGACTCTGTCGTCAGCTTTGTAACAGATGACTGGAAGGGAATCTCAGTGTCCGATTTGGAGAGTCTGGTGGCTATGATGAATTTCAAAAAAGACTGTGCATCTTCAAAAGAGGACATGTAGCCAAAGGATATTCTCACAGAACCAGTGGGACGTCCATCAACTAGGTCTATATCATCTCCACAGACATGGCCAGCCTAGTTTGAGATAGGAAGAAAACCAGAGGGCAATTATGACAGACTTTGTTTTATTTCCCTCTAATTTTACATAGTTATTCACGAGTCTCTTAATTCTAACCTGAAAAACTGTTTTCAAAAATACAAAGTTAACTCATGAATACAAGAAAAAAAATGGAGAAAAAAATCCCAACTATCTTATTGCTTACTCAAACTGGGAAGAAAATAGTTTTGAGATGCTTGTTCTATTCCACCCTAAGGCAAGAGAGACTTCTCAAAAACATGTCAAGAATCACAAACAGGTTGTATGTCCCAGGATGGCCTGTTAGCTAGGGCAGTCTCCAGGTATATTCCAGTCTCATCTGCATAGTTCACTGGGATTTAAACTGGGATATTACATTCAGATAAGTGAACAAACCATTGAGACTGATGATTTTTCTGGGGCAGTTTGCTTGATATTCGCTGTCAGAACAGTTCCATTTTATACCATCAGTGGCTTGTTCATGGCTTGTGTTAAAAAGTCCAATGGATAGCTATACAGCTCAGAACTGGTCTGGGATATTAGCAAAGCAGAGACTTGAATCTAGAGCTCCAACACCCAAAGTGACTTCTCTTGTCATTGAGATATGCAATAAATCTGTCTTGCTGATCAGTCAACACAATGCTTTCAGGATGGAGGGAACTAGCCTTCTTCCCAGCACCTCCTCCTTTGAAGAATACGGGTTTCCAGTCATGAAGACTTTTTGTTGAAAAATCTCTCAAATACCCTAATAGTGACATCCAGGTAGATACCCTTCAATCTGATACATCTTTCACACAGCACTCTCTGGAAAACTCTTCCGTAGAACAGAAGTTTCTCCTTCAGTAAGCGGGTCAGTGAATGCTGCCACTCACCTCCAGTGAGGTAAGCTAGAGACCCCCACTGTTCAACCATCTAACACCAGCTCACCAGTGTCCTAAATCAGCACCCTTATTCCTCTAAGTGCAGCAGCTGTTTCTTTTCTTCCCTCAGCATTTCATTTATTTACGCATTTCTGTTACATAAAAATGGAAGTGTGAATAGTTTATTTACATGAGGGCTTTTTTAAGCAAGAAGTGTCACAGTTCAATGAACACAGATGCCATTTATGCAAGGAAAAATAAAAAAAACCCCTCTATGTCAAAGGATGCAATATAGTAGTAAATATTTTAATGCAGTGTGATGTAGTTTTTATCCTTGACAATAAAGCAGAAGCAACATTTGCAAAATTAGGTTGCATCTGTTAGTATACATGTAACCCTTCTGCCAAGTATTGATTGATTGACTGAGGCGAGAGGTTCCTGCTTGCAAATAAGTAAACGAGTTCCTACGTAACTTCCTAAGAAAACTAACCACACTTCTCCAGGGACCCTTGAGGACAGAAAATCCTCCCTCACAGGCATTTTATACAAGGAAATCTTCATCAGGGAAGGAAGAATACTGTCAGCACTCTGGGAAAAGGCAAAACAGAGTATACGTGCAAATAATGTGATAAAAGATGCCTTCCCCTACACAGTACTGTTGTCAATAACTCATCCAGATCCTTCTCAAAGGACTGACGGGAGTGGAAGGTCCCAAAATAACGACTGCTTGACTACACCACCTCAGCATACAACTTTTGGCAGATTAACTGTCTTTTTATAAGTTTGAGTTTTGCCTATCCCCAATTAAATGATACAGACCTGTAAGAGGCCACCCACTCCTTAGCAAAATCCTCCTTATATAAGGAGATCCAAGACCATTGCAGCTGGTCATTTGGCATTTTGCACTTCAGCAGAAGGGTAGACCTTTTTTTGCTTTCTCAGAGGAGGGAGCTTCCATGGTAAATCAAAGCATCATTTTGCCAAGGAAGGTATTAAAGAGCTCTGCCCCTTTAAGAACTTGTGCTATCAGTCTTGCATGTAAATGTGTTTGCAGAAGTTATCTAAATGTCTCTGTGAAATTATAAGGGAGTTATAATATCAATACAGCCATTATAACTTTTTATCTTTGGAAGAATACCATTAATAAAATTTCAGATTTGTCTGTATTAATTTACTGTAATTTCAAACTCTGACAAATATGCAGACATGAAGCCTCCCCCACTTCATTGTAATATATCCTGCTAGACAACTTTTAATGACAATTTATGGAAAATATTAGTCATCTAGAAAAAAAGTCATTACATTCATGTTCTAACAATCTAACACACCAGTAATCTAGGTAAATGTCATATAAATTTACTTCACTCTGAGATTCACTGTGTATTCTCATTTGTTGTTTCTTGTCCAATTTGTGTATGTGTTTTAAACTGTAATATCCAACAGCAACAGGTCTATAATACTTGAGCGTTCTTAAGTACAATTAAGGATACTTAAGGAACAACATGAGATGAATTGTCCAGGAACTTCTGTTCTGCAGGAAGTCTGGATTTCATGCAATTCCAAATCAGAAAAAGAAGCCACAATTTCGTATTTTCCAGTGAAATAAAAACAAGCAACACATACTGTTTTGGGTCCATCAAATGATTTATTTTCAACACCCCATTTCAATGAACTGAATTTCAGTTCCTTTAGTTCTTTACCATGGCAATTGAGTTGAAAGGTCAGAGAAAGCAAATCATATTTACCTTCACTCTTAAAGTTGCAAAGATTCAAAACCACAGGATGTGATACACCTACTTTAGCTTTTAACTACATAGGGTTTGGTTTTTTTTTGATACAGAGCCACATTTTCTTCTCCCCTTCAATCATCCCATCTTTAGGAAATTCAGAACTCATAGCCAGAAGATGTCTCCTGGGTCACTGAATCTAGCTATTTTCCATGGGCAATGTATCATGTAATCTCATTCAGAAACTAACCTGCAGGTTCCTTTGGATGTCTTCATCGCTTATACCCAAATACATCTGGCAGGCTCCTGTGTTACAGAAGCAACCTGTGCGGACATGTATGTTGTAGAGACTGGCCATTTTGTCCACCTTTCCAGTTCAGCAGGAGATAAGACATAGAAGAATGAAGAATAGATATTTTAAAGTTGTGGTCAACAAGATACAATGTTTTAAAGGTACAAATCAGTTGGAGGTAAATTACTTCTCTAAATTATTAACGACTTACTGTAGCATTTATCATTCCCATACACATTTAGGATTTTTCAGCCTTGTTATTTCAGCTGGAAGAAAACAGTGGTGGAAGCAGAAATGCTTACCTTGGCATTGAGAAAGAGTGCACACACGCGCACGCACACACACACACAGAGCATACCAGTTCAGGTCCTGATCCTGTTAATGCCGGCCCATGTGCTTAATTTTAAACCTGTGAACAGGTTCATTCACATCAGTAGTGCTAATTACAGGCCTGCAGTCAAGTGTCATTCAGTGTCTTGACAGAACCATCACCTAGAACTGCCTCTGCAGAGACTGAAGAGAGCCCTGGGGCACCTCTTCAGTCAGCTAAAGAAAACCTTGTCCTCCAAAGATCTGAAACTGAAAGTCCTCATTACTGGAACTGAGTATATCTGTGGGATTTTGGCACATAAGTGCTTGAAGAATCAGCCCCCCCCACCCCGTAGGCAATAACATCTGACAGGGCAGGGACTAAACTAGAATACCTCCTTGAGTCCTCCACATACAACCACCCAGTCTACCAAGTCCCTGGTGTACTTTTTCCTTATGCTGTGCTATTCTGTGTTATACCGTTTCTTTATTGTCCACTAAATAATGAATGGGCAGAAATACAATACTCGATGACAAACTGGCATGAATAAATTATGTGAAGGAATGAAAAAGATGTGCAAAGAGAACAGAAGCACATGTCTATATGTGCTTTGGAAGGAGACGCATATACGCGTGCACTGGGAGGATGGCACTGGCAGGACAGCACTGCAGAGGAGAGATACAGATTGTCAGGGTTTCCTAGTGCAGCTAAGAAACAACGGAAGCACACCATGGGGATCCTCTTAGCACAGCTAAGAAACCATGGAAGCACACTGCAGGGATCTGAAAACGCTTTGTGTTGATTTCAAAAAGCAACAACAGCAGCTGGTAAAGTTAGCTGAGCAGGTACAGCTACCGCCAGTTATTTCTTTGACAACAAACGAATATTCCTGGTCAGGACTGGGAGAAAGGACAGTCAAATGGTCAGAAAGATAGCAGGAAACCTGGCACATTCTATCACTACCACAGACTTCCAGAACAACCTCACACAAGCTGCATTAATCTCTCTGTGCTTTTGCTTCTTTTCTGCAAAACGGAGAGCTGAGAGCTCAGAGAATAACCATGCTGCAGACTGAGAGGACCCCGCCGTGCCAGTGACACGATCCTCCTCACAGGGAGCTCAGGCTCAGCTACGTGCAGAGTGAGAGCTCAGCCAAAAGGTGCAGGAATGGACGTGTCAACCATCTCAAACTGGCCACTTTCCTAACTGTGAGCTCATGCTTTATCTGCTTGAGGTATCAATGTAAACATTCAACCTAGCTTTTCTAGGTGGCTTAATCTCTACTGGCTTTTATTATTTTTAACAGAAATTCTCTTTGTAGAGAATGACAGCCCAATAGATGTAGCAAATACTTTCTGGTATAATTCAGCCTATCTTCTGTCTCCTATCTTCTGATGTCATCAATCTTCTAATGTCAGCATATATTCTGACATCTCTGAGTGTAACTGTGTGAGATACCAAGCACCTTTAATTTCACTATCTCAGTAGCTTAAAAAAACCCAAGCCTTCTGTTAGAACTTACTCCCAGCAGAAATAATTCAACCTAACTAGTGTTTAGCTCTGCTAAAACCAGTTCAAACAGCATTCAATTTTTAATTTTCTTTTTTCCATGTGTGGAGCACAAGTACTCTGCACAAAAATGTGCTGTATACACAGAAGAAATCCTACATCATTAGAGTGAACAAGTTCTCAATTTCACACCTATGTCCTGCACTGCTAGTTCAGTTCAAAATGGTTCGATTCTCAAATGCAGATACAATCAAAATAACTCCATATATCCAGACTTGGACATCAGAGAATAGAATCAGTCCCAAGATCCTATTCATGATTAATGCCTTGGAGAATACCCTGTGTTCAAAGCATGTTTCTCAAATCAAAGTTATAGTAAAAGGCATCTGTTGAGAAAGACTGTTGTGGTGTCATTAGCTTTGTTTTGTCAGAAGGCTTCAGTCTGGGAGCAGTGACATTTTCTTGACTTCTTTTTTCATTTAGATGAGAAAAGTTGTCATCCTGGCATAACACGGTTTGTCATGGTGCTAGTGACTCATGGGTGGATCTATTGTTCTGTTTATGATGACAAGCAAGGCAAAAAGCATGACACATACTTCACTACTGAATTCGTACAGTGTTTGGGCTTATTTGCTCAGTATACAAAACACTTTAAAATATATGATCTTTTTATTATTATTACTTTTGGAAGAAACATTGATGGGGTAGGCTTGCTTATCAAAGTGTATGTAGTGTAATGAAATTTCCATGACACAACTTCAAGGAATTGCTAACAATAATTTTTAAAAAATCTTTTAAATTTTGTCAAATAAATTATTACTGTTCTTTAATGAACAGTAATTTCATTCTCGCAGTGTGACCCAATACCTTCCTCCAACAATACTTTTAAATGTGATATATATCAATCTGTGCAGTAGACAAGGATTATTGATACATAAAAACATATGAACATGAGAGGAATATAGGGAATTGTGGTTCAGGAGAACAAAGGTAAGTTATCCATAGCTTTAGTATTAATCAAACTCTGTTACCACCAATGTGATAACGCTCGCAGGTCTTGGGAATGTGATGCACACTTTTAATTGCAAACAGCAACACCGTGGAATGAATCAGTGCGGGCAGCACTGCAAATCTATCTGTCCCTTGAATACATGCTTGACTTTCCACTGGACATATGCTTCTATTTCTTCTTGTTTAGTTTCACCCTAGAAATACGCTACTTGGGGAGTTAATTTAATCTCTCTCTGCAGTGCTATTGCATAGCAAAACAAATAGAACATAAAACATCTGTTACAGTTACTTCAATGAAGAAAAGCTTATTTAAATAAAGCACATCTTTAAAATTACCATAAGGAGCAATAATGGGTGTTGAGCTCAGGGTTATGAAATACAGAACGCTGCTTGCAGCGCTGTCTGTAACAGCGGCAGCTGACTTTTGGGAGCCAGGCATACGTTCATCAGTGAAGCATGAATGGTACTAATGGTAAGTACACAGCTTAATGTACTCAGATTGTTGGGTTTGGTGTTCCCATGGGTCTGATATTTGGAACTATTGTGTCTTGGTCCTTCAGAGCTTAAAGAATAATATTAAACTGTAAGACACATGCAGAAATCTCGCAGCATTTTTACTGATGTCAGTCAGTGAGGACATGGTAATAAAGCCATCACGACATCTTAGAGTCCTTCTGTCCCTCCAAGCCCCTTGGCATTCATTACTTTTTCGGAAGCTCTCCACTGTGGGCCAGGCCCTGCAGGTTGCTTCACACCCCAACACTTCTGATGTCAGGTTGTCTTGATTTTTGACAAGCAAAAGGTGCTTTTCACACTTCCAGGCCGTGATCTTCAAGTTTAATAAACACACATGAATGAAGTTCATCTAAATAAATTTTAAAAGAGTTCTCTTTTTTTCAAGATAATTTCTAGTTTAAGCACGGCTGCCTGCCTCAGTGAGCTTACCTTTAGTGTTGCCAGAATGACCAAATGCTCACATGTAGGTTTTCTTTCCTAGTGCTCTATCTGATAAATACTATTAATTTTTTTTTTTTTTTATTCAAACA
>VYZV01031606.1:54297-77700 GCA_013401275.1 Pandion haliaetus | reverse complement strand
TGCATCAGATTTGAATCTGGTGTTATGCTTCTAAACTCTGCAGGGAACAGGTCAAGTGATTCTCATACTGATCAATTCTGATTTTTTAAAAATATCCAGATATGAATCACAGTCTTCCAACTGAAGCAGACAAGCGGAGTGGTACTCTGGCTAGACCCTAGGATTCATTCATGTCTGAAACTCCCTCTGGCTTAACAGGGCATTATAGATTGATAGGCACAAAGGCTAATCTTTTTTACTACAGATGGATTCAAATAGAACAAAGGAAAAGAACTCCAGGAGAACAAATATATCTCTGAACATCAGAAAATAATTACAGAGATGGCTTGCATTGCTTTTATGGTTCACATATTATTGGGGTCCTGGTTGTTTTCTGCTTGTAGAATAACCGTGTCTGCCAACAAACTCACATGGGGCTGGGAATAACCTTCCCGTTATAATAGATTTAGGAAGCTGGTGCTAAAAAATCTCTCAGGAACATCAGGCTTCTATAGGGGCAGGATTAATAGAAACTCTTTTCACCCTTAGAAAAACCTCCCCAACTATCAAAATCAGCAGGTTGCCCTTGTACCAAAGGAGGCCAACTGCATACAGTGCTGTATTAGCAGAAGCATATCCAGCCAGCAGGTTGCTGGAAGGGATTCTTTGCCTGTATTCAGCTCCTGTCAGGAGTACCATGTCCAGTTGTGGGCTCCCCAGTACAAGGAAAACATTGACCTAATAGAACAAGATCACTTGAAGGACTGTAGCATGTGATGTATGACAAGAGGCTGAGAGAATTGGGTTTATTCAGAGAAAACTAAGGGGAGACCTTACTGCTGTTGACAACTACCTAATGGGAGGGGACAACTACCTAATGGGAAAAAACAGATCCAGACTCTTCTCAAGGTGCTCAGTGTCAGAGCGAGAGGGATTGGACGCAAGTTGCAATGTTGGACATTGCAATTAGGTGTAAAGGAAAAGGTTTTCACTGTCAGTGTGATCAAACGTTGGAACAAGGGCCCAGAGAGGCTGTGAATTCTCCTTCCTCAGAGACTAAAAACCCAAACACCCAACACAGCCCTGAGCAACCTGCTCTAATTGGACCTGCTTTGAGTGGGGGACTGGACCAGATGACTTCTAGAGACCCCTTCCAGCCTACAGGCTTCTGCAGTTCAGTGAAAGGAGACAGGAAAACAGAAACACTTTACTCATGTTCTCGTGTCAAACCTTTACCGGGTCACCATCTACTGTACCGTGAATGCTTAGAATACTATAAGGCGTAGTCAGGGTGGAAGAAGTTCTGAGTAATGAATTACATTAGGAATTTCACCAGTTTTTTATCTGGGTATTTTTCTTTCCTTGGTTGGCAGTTGATAAGTGACTTTTAAGGTGTTCTTGAAGATCTCTGATGCTACTGGCAGAGTCATTGGAAACTACCAAATTAAGCTAATTAGGACAGCGCTTTCTTGAGGTGGGTTTCCCCCCCCCCCAACATGTAACCACAATTTCTTTTTAGTTTAATTAATGCAGCTACCGTTCTTGGCTTTGGGACCCTTGAGGGTCATTTTCCTCCTTTCCTAAAGAAGTAAAGAAAAGAGTCTTTGTACACTACTGTAGAAATATCAGAAGTGTTAATAGATGTCCCTACTGCTGTTACACAACTCCACAAGAACACTTAATAAAACAGAAGATTTGGTTTTCTGTTAGCTTTATTCCTTGCCAAATAGCTATGTTTAGCCAGAGTAATAGCTTGGTAGGCTAGTACAGATCTTTCAAATGAACATTTTATGCATTTTTTATATAGTGGTGCCGTTGTTTTAAAATGCTCTATAAACATCTAATGTCAATTGGAGGAAAATTCTACTAAAGATTAGTGGAAAAGATAAAGACATATAAGTTTCCAACCAATATAGGATTGATAATGTAGCAGTGACAGTTAATACTGGAAATGTATTGAAAATCTGAAATGTGCATGAAACCACAATATTGATATTTAGCATTTTAGTAATTCTGCAAGAGATAAATACGGGTCATTTCATTTTATACTTTGATTAGCTTCTGGCTCCTTTTAAGCGGTCCGTGTGGTCTCACACATACATCTGTGATTCATTAAAAACATTAACATACGTTAGTTTGTTCTTATGTTTTGTTAATCCTCTTCTGGGGGATCAGCACAGGATCCATTATGGATCAAATACATAAACTGCAGCTCGATATTTTATATTCATTGCTTTATCTTGTACATTACATTGGAGATAAGGATCATTGTCTGCTTTCTAGTTGGTTGGAGGGGAGGCATTATTCTTCCTGAGCAGGGCACAGGACATTAATATCTTCCAAGGTCTTCCTCAGAAGAAATTGGTATGATGTAAGTTGCTGCGTTTCTCAGTCCTTTTAAATAAAAGTGATCAAGTTTCAGCCACTGAGAGGAGAAACTTGTTTTCTTTATTCTCTGCTTTCTGTGAGACTCAGGAGGATTCAATAGAGATATTAACTGTCAAAAGGAACGCAGAGGGGATTTGCTTTGGTGTCAGTTTGTCCCAGCAAATGCAAAACCCACATTGTATAGGAGAATTTCATGTGATAATTTCCTTGGGAGCCTGGAGCCCCACAGCCAGAGACAATGGGACTTGACACCTGGTGACAATTACACTCAGCTCAGATGATGAGTTACCGCTGCTGAACTGAGATGTTGCCAGCCATGTCTGTCACTGTCAGTGACCTGTCTCATGCTTGAAATTGAAGTGTTTTATGTCTTGCCAGATGCAGAGCACACAAAATGTTTAGCTTTTCCTCTCTTCCTCCTCTATAGCCTCAGTAATAAATCAGTTCCTGAATACAAGTGAAGAATAACAGAAGTATAAAGCTCCAAGAACCCCAATGGTTTTCATCATGTAGCCATGGCATGGGAGGGTATAGGCAGCTGTGTCATTTTTTCATATTAATGTGAACTAAATGTAGTGTTTTCTTTGCACCCCCAGACAAAAGTGCTGAGCTCACAGGGCCTGGTCCATGCCCAGAGTTAATACATTGCTTTTCTCCCTCGCTCGCCTACATAGCTAACAAAATAAATCCCAGGGACAGACGTTGTTCTCTCAGCATTCCACCCGCTTTTCAAATGATAACCATCTCCTGTTTTCCCTATGCTTTTCAACATGAAGACTCCCAAAGCACTTGACAAAACTTGCTAGTTTTGTTAAGTCCACCCAAAGGGATCTCTTCACCCCCCTGTGAAATGAGCTGATTTAGAGCAAGGAGCAAGTGTTTAACAGTAGAGAGTAGTGCTACAAGAGAAGAGTGCTGTGTACCTCGTCTTCACAAACACTGAGGGAAAATTTACTTGGATAGAATGTAATCGCTCATTTGCATATTTGACAAGGGCGATGCTGAAGATACTTTTTCCCTGTGCAATGAGTAATAACATATTAAGTTCAGGAATTCGGTGTTAGAGTTCTGCTTCAATTATCCCATTTCTGTGGTAGGCCAGGACTCAGTCCTGAAGTTTTTGATTCACCCTAGAGTTTTACTGTAATGACTTTACTCATTTCAGTTATATCTAAAGAACCCAAGCTTTCAATATTTTCTATTTACCGTTGTTTTCCATCTGAGTTTTAAGAACAGCAGTAAAACAGCATGAGAACATTTTCCTGAGATTAATATTTATTTTTTAAGCATGCCACCTACTGCTTGCAGTACGAAAGCTTTCGGTCAAAGTACATGCAGATTGCACAACCAAAAGATTATGCATGGGTTTTTTTATTGCTCTTGGTGTTATGAAAATTTTTAAATGTCTGGGTCAAACTTGGGTACATTAAAAGGCCATAGGCACCAATAGGATTTTTTTCGGCTCCTTGCTATCAAGATGGGATATGTTTTTGTGGAAAGAGATCTAAGTTACTGTCGTGAAAAGGCCCTTCAGATTTCAGTGTGGCTTATTCAGATGATTAATGTGGGCCATATGCATCTGATGTGGTATGAGGTTGATCGATGTTTCTTATTATCTTTTCTTCTCTGATGCAACACTTGTTTTCAAAGTCTGAATGCAGTACATGTCTTAGGAGCATAAGGTTGTAATACTCATTTTCATGGTGTTACATGATGGCTGTCTTTTTGGAAAACTAACCCTTGCTGACAACAGTAGCCTCCAGTAGTGCAATAGCCAAAATCATGTAATGAGCTACAGATTCTAACAGAGAGTGATAATCTGGTCAGAAGAGCAAACTTGCCTCCCATAGATTTGCTGGCTGTAGCTTCGTGACTGTGAGCTTGGGAAGATGATGTTGCACAACAGTGGCACAACAGGCAGTAGACGGTTTCCTCTTGGTCATAGTCCCTGAGTCATTCGAAACCTTTTGTTGACAAACTCATCCAAAGCTTTCTCACAGCCTTTTAAGAAGATATGTAAATTAAGAGGGCGTTCCTCCACCTGTTTCATTTCCCCTCTTCTGTTTTTGTTAAAACAAGCTCACAGTGTGTCCCAAAAGTTTGACCGAGCTGGGGCTATGTGAAAGTTCTGCCCTCAAGTGTAAGCTCAGACATTTGCATCTGTCTTTTTGGTTTTTGGCGCAGCTTGAATTTTGCAGTTTCACAGCAATACTATGAGCTGGAAAAAAATTACACCCATTTGACAGATGAGTGAACTAAAGCACAGAGAGGTTAGGTGGCTGTTGTGGGAGCCCTGACTTACAGCAGAAACCTAAGGACAGCAGGGAGCATGGGGACCTGGCGCTCAGCCCTGACTGCTAACCTGCCACCATCTCAGGGGCTCTGCGGAGCCTCAACATTTTCTCAGACAGAGAGATTTTAAGCGTTCTGCAAACTCTTTGCTTTCTTTTTTCTTCATAATGTTATTTTTTTGCATCAGGTTCAACCCAGATTAGAGACCAAGAATAATTAAGCTGCCATTAGACTGATAGGTACAACAGAGAAAAAAGTTTTCAGAGGGTCTCCAGCAATGTCAGACACATTAGGGAGGGGGTTTAGTACAGAAAGCCTCTCTGTGAAACTCCTGTCAGAGTAGCAGTTGGTGTCCATTACAATAATTTTTTTATGAAGTGGAAAAGACAGGTTTTTTTATTTGTTGTTGAATTTGTGCATATTATGTGGCTCAGGGGTAGATGGGTCCTGACTCTCGTTGAGGCTCACAGTACTGACAACTGCAGTGTTCACTTAGGGCTGGGGAAAGAAAAGCTAGTAGAAATTCAGAGAGCGAGGTTTAAACTCAGACCTGCAGATTCAGCCAAACACCTGTGTATTTTTAATTGCTGTTCATTAAGCTTTGCCTTTTCCATTGGCCGTGGTCAGCCAGGCCAGGAATTAGTGTAATCAGGCATAGCCCAACTGCTATCAATGAAGCTTAGCTGATTAATACCAGCCTAGAATCATGCCCTGCATTTCAAGGATTAATAATAATAATAATAATAATAATAATAATAATAATAATAATAATAATTTGTCTCTTCTTCCTTCCTTGGACCATTTATTGGACTGCCTTCGTTCTCCATTTATTTCGCACTCTGCATACTCTCTACACCGTTTTTTAGTCTACAGGATGTTAGCACTTTCCTCCCTTCCTGTTCCCTGTTTCTCAGTCCTCTCAGAGGGAACACGATCCCAGTAATATTGTCTTCCATGTCAAGCTGGGAGACCTGCAGTTGTTCAAGCAGGTTTGAAACAGAAATACATTATGGGTCGCTCTTGTCCCCTTGCTGTCAGCTTGAGGGACATTCCTTCTTGTTTGTCCATCTGCCCTCGACTCACAGACTGCTGGGCTGATGTGAGGCTGCACACGTGAAAAGTCAGGGAAGTGGTGAGCATAAATCTGCCCCTTCACTTCATGCATTCTAGTGGTGGATTGATATTCTGGAGACACAATAGCTTTTTTCATGACTGTGTGAAATCATAACAATGTAGAATTATTTTCAAGTGGATTTCTGGAAGTAACAAGTAAACAGTGAAGGAAACTATCCTGTTCACTTTTATGATATTTACAGAATTAGCTTATAATTTCATATGTTGACCTAAACATGCAAAAAATTGACTTATACTCGTTTAGTAATCTCTTATGCCTGACTTACAATGCAAAAGATTATCTATTGTTAAATACACTGGGAAACAGCTCAGGCACTGCTACTTTGCATATATCTCCTGCAGTGCACAGTGCTGTGTGTCCTTTCCAACCTTTCGTCTGACCCAGGGAACTTAGTTTGCTGCCTTGCCATTAAAGGAAATAAGCAAATAAGGTTTTCAACAAAACTCAGATGTACCATATGCTTTCTGATGTGAACACATATAAGTGACTTGATTTGTCAGCTACTGTTCTTATAATGGAGACATCAGTACTATTGAGAAACAAATAAGAAGTGGGGTTTGGGCACAAATATTTGCTTTTCATTTATTAAGGAAAAGGCTGAGAAACAGTAGAAAAACTATTTCCAGAAATGGTGGAGGGCTATAGCCTATAAGCCATAGGAAGTATGTTGGAAGTATGTGTGTGTGTGTATATATATATATATATATATATACACACAGAGTATTAGAATCCCTTGCTTTAAGTAATTTTATTTAATTAATAGCTTTCTATTGCCCACTTTCCTTAACATGAATATTTATTTCAAATGTTGTATTAAGTTTCTTTTAAAACAATGGAACATTCCTTTCTGCAAGGATCTGTCCCTCATGGTACAATACTGAGTCAAAACGAATGGTAAAATATTGAGTGAAAGGAAATGAATACCGAGGTAAACAGTCCTTAACTCTGTGTATTTTTCTGGGGTGTGACAACAAGGTAGATAGGAACCTACTTTTCAAATAGGAAAGGTTGTTAGGACACAAGGAGTTGGCGTCAGGCATTATCAGTATTTTCTGTGCCAATGCCCAGGATAAAATCTCCCTTCAGGTTCTGATTTCAGTTTGGGGCAAAGTTTGAGGACTGAAGACAATTTAGGAATTTTAAATGTGTGGCATGTGCTAATGGGTCATTGAAATAAACCGGTTCTTCAGAGGCTCAGCAGCCTCACATTCCTTAGCAGGTAAGGTCACTGTCAACATGCTTAATGCCCTGTATGTCAGGGTTGCAGGTAGCTCACACTTTTCAGGCAGCTGAAAATAAAAACCACAAAAGGCTGCAACTCCTTCCTGCACTTTTGCTACGGTATTTTGTATGGTATATTTTAATGTTAGAGAGAACACACCGATAAAAGGATGCAAAGAGGCAGAGGCAAACTGGACTTAAGCTATGCATATTTGTGAGTGGGTTATTCCCTTTAGTAGGAGCAGAAATACACACACACACACACATGCACATGCACATGCTTCTCCTTAGCTCCATCGAGGGATGCATCTGCAGCAGTTTAAAGCTTCGGTGGGTCTTGGCAGTTAGTAAATCTCTCTCAGGTTCTCATAGCTTTGCTAATACTGGCACCCAGTCTAGACCACAGCTGTGCTATCACAAGATTTAGTTTCAGTAAAGTTTCTTCGGAAGGAACTGGTTTATCGTGCCATTGTATAATGAGAATAAATGTTCTCCATAGAAAATTCTCATGAAAAATTCATGCCTAACGTGCCCTGAGCATGTACAATTGATAGCTATGCATTTTTAAGTCTTGTCAACTTTCAATTTCTCTTTTCCTTCTTTTTTTTTTGTTTTTTAAATGACAAAATACTGCAATGTGCTCTCTGTGTGTGGTCAGGTCATTACACATCAATATTCTGGCTTTAAACCTTATTTTTTTTAAATAAAATATATCATTATCTGCTGGCTTCCTCCAGGGAAATAAGAAGATGTAAATTATTTACTGTAACCAACTTGCCCTGCAGCTCCAGCTATGCAATTTAGTCACTGACCTTAAAAGCAAAAGCAAAATTGTCCTTTTTCAGTTTATGTTGTCTACATCATGAATTGCCAAACAGGAAGCTGAGATTTCCTTTCCTTGGTCACAAATTCATAAAAATACACGCAGATACCTACCTATATTGTGCTATACTAACGTTTTACTAACCGCACAAGTCTATATTGCTCATAAAACTTTTGAAGGCCAAAAAGAATCTATACCATGTGGTCTCATTCCTCAGAATCAGTATTGAGCAAATAAATTTATTCTACTCACTCTAATTTCCAGGCCTTTCAGGCAAGAGGAATTCTGTGTGCTGTGCTTTTTCTAAGTAAAAATGCTTGTCCTTGTGATCCTCCCACAGTCCGCCTTTTCTGCCACATCAGAAATACTTCAGCGGCTGTCTCAGCCTTTAAGAGCCTTCACAGATGGACCCCTCCATCTCATATATTCTTTCCACATAACAGATTTGGAAAACTAATCACAAATATCCCCTTGGTCTCACTCATCACATCTACCCTGCAAAAACACTGCTATTGCTCCATCCTTCTTACTTCTTACTCCTTTGATCTGAGTGGATTTGGGAGGCTTGGAACTGTATTTTGAGAGGGCAGCCATGATAGAGTAGCTACAGTAATTTCACCTTGCTTTTCCTTTTTTCCTCATGGACCAAAATATTAGCTCCTACCAATATGTAACAGACTTGATTATTGTTTGACTTTCCTGAAAAAAAAAAGCTTTCATCTTACTTTGTTTAGGTGTGGATAGAGTTATTCTTTGGAATGTTTACCTTTCATGTCATCAGTTGTCATTATGTTTTATTTATGACTATGAATATATATTAAATTCTGCAGTAGCTGCCTTTTACCTGTTTATATTGCTGTGTTTTTACTTTAAGATCATTAGGATAGATACTGCCTCTGTCTGTGTGTCTGTACAGCAACTAGTACAGAAGATACTGATTTTGATTGATCCTTTTGGGTAGAATGGTAACAGTAATGGTAGTAACTCCAATCTTACCATGACTTCTTCATGTTCATATATAAGAATATTATATAGAGTATTCCTGTATAAGGAATCATTTCATGGTTCTTTCTGACCCAAACCCCTAGAAATTACTGAACATTTTTTACCATTCTGTATGTCATAGTGCTTGCTTTGATGGTTTCTTTTCATAATTGATAATGGCTCATCTGCTTTTTTCTTTCTCTCTGTCTCTGTCATATGGTCTCACTTTTTCTCGTCTTTTCCAGATCAAGGAACCGTACAAAAAGTTGTTGTCCTACCCACCAACTTCTCTGCAAGTGGAGAACTCATTTTAGAAGAGCTGGAGGTTTTTCAGGTTTGGCTTGCTCCTACTTTTACTCTTCCAATGTGTATGTTCACACAAACACTTTGTTCTAAGAGACTTTGGCAAGGGCAACTGTGACTTGATAAAAGATCAAGTAAATGTGCATACTGTCATCTTGATACCCACCCAAAGCAGAATATAAAATGTTCACTGTTAGGAAGGCTATAGCTAGCTTATGACCTTTTTTTCCCCTATATTTTAAGTTGCTTATTTTTTATGTTGTTATGCTGGCTAGAAGGATTTGGATAATCACATTTTTACAATGTCATGTTATAGTGACTGCCAGAAGGCAACTTTTATCACTGGCATCACGTATTGAGGCTGTCGCTATTTACAGATGGAATCTAAGATTTTTGTACTTCTTTGATTATCTGATAATCTTCCCGATTCTGAGCTGCAGAATGGAAGCAAACTAGTGTTGGTTTTGCTTAACTCCAGTTTTTCAAAGCCACATGGCTCTGAAGTCAAGAAAACTACAAGCTTAACACAAAATGAGCTGAAAAGAAACACAAACAACTACAGGGAGGAATAGGGGAATAGCCTCTGTCAATTACTTTGGCATGTAGCAGCTTGTAATAACCTAAAGAAGATGTTCGCCCTCATGTTGAAAAACCCCTTTCAAATTTTTGAATGGGCTCTTCTTTAAAACAGGTAGTCTTGGGGCAAATGGTAGTATGCATCTGTAAAACTTTGTTAAGGGTTTTGTCATGGGCTTTTCTCTACTTCATTGAGGGGATACAAAAAAGGAAAATTTAAGCTTTTTTATCTAGACAGGCAGCGTTAACAATTTCTGTGTTAACCATCATAAAAGCATAATTAGTCTTCCTAGGCTTTTGTTGAAGACTTCCCTTTAAAAAAGATATATGTGAGAAATATTACTTAAAGAATATCCTTCACCCAAGTATTACTAATTCCATTTACTGAAACATAAATTAATACAGCAAGAAGATAGGTGGGCTGAGAGGAATCCTCAACATAGACCTAGTTTCTAGGCATCTGTGCACAGACTTTATTGTCCTGAACCCTAAAAACACGATGTTGTAACCTCTACCATTTGAATCTGTGTGGGCAGCATGGCAGTATTTTGATGAGTCTCTCCAAGAGAGTGGGATGAGATCAATGGCTGTGTGCTAGTAAATATCGAGAATAAGCAAAGCACAGATTCCTTTCCGGAGTATAAGCAAGGAAAGGAGAATGTGGCATCAAATCCAATGTTGCATTTGACCTTGAGTCTCCAGACAGTTCATGAAATACCACAGCAGCCCTAAACTACTTCTAACCTTTGCCAGTTCACATGATTCGCAGCCAGATTTTCTAGTCCTGGCCTCCCTGCCGTGCTTGTACTCCACTGCAATTAATCCTAGCCCGCCGTTACGGCTTTCTTTTGTGACTGAGCAAATGCTAAATCTTAAAAAAATGCTGAACATTTTTATTACCATCAATTTTATCATTTGTTCAGATGAGAATAATGAATTGCTTCACATGCTTAAGGCAATTAATTTGATAATTCCTTTTCCAGCTCTTTGACGTTTGCTTTGGACACAGACAATAATAGACCGCAGTGATGACACACAGTAGTATACAGTACTGTCTCTTGTAAAGAAACATTCAGTAACATACATGCCATTTTTAACATTCTAGTCATTGATAACCTGAACGTATATGTTGGATGGTAACCAAACTGTATGCACTGTAGATAATGTGTAGGAGAAATATGACATATTCTTATCTGGATCACGTGGTAAATATGCACAAGCTATTGTATGATTTTTCCTTATCATCATCATCAAAAAACAAATATTGTTTCTCATTACAAAGTGAGAGTAATGGCTTCAAAACACATTGCTTCTATTGCTGAGGTAACACAGATGCAGGTTAATTAGAAGTGTACAAAAACTTGTTGAGGCACATGAGTAATAATAATGTGGTTGAGTTTAACCAATACATTTTGTGAGACATTAATTGTATATATGTAATTTGTTTAGTTCTGAAAATAGCAAAAAATTAGCGGGAATGAGTGATGCCTTTCTAAGATATGAAAAGTTACAGTTTTGTTAGATATGACTTAGGTTTTGTTGAATTTTAAATTTTAATATTGGGACAGTATTAACAAGAGAGTCCTCATAAATGTGGTTTGGAATTTTGTCTTTCAGAGTAATTCTCCTATAACAACAATGAAGATTTCATCTAAAAAGGTAAAGAAAAGTGGGATGCTTACTTAGTGCTTATTGAGAAGCAAATTGACTTAAAGGTGTTAGAATACCAGGTTTTGTGCAGTATACTAAGTATAAGCAGGAGATGTTCCATAATGAGTATGGAGAAACTTGACTGAAGTTTGCATGAGCTGTTTATATGCCCCAGAGACACTAAGATAAAAGAATTTCTATTCATTATGTATCATTTCTAATTCACTGAAAGAGTCAATTTTTTTGTTGTTTTGTTTGAGAATTAAGGAAAAAAAGGTACTAAAGAAGAAATTCACCCTCCCCTTTTTTTCTTTAAGGCCTAAATAGAAATTTTCCCTTGGAAGTCTGATCAATGCAAAAAGGCAGTGTTAGGGCTGTTGGGTCCATGGTGCAATTGTGCTTCTTTTTCTTAGTAATAAACGATGGCAATAAGAATGATGAAAACAGCTGAGAGGATTTCTGCTGAAATGTTAAACACCCATACTAAAAATATGTATTCCGTGATTTTGCAAGCAACGTGTTGCTCAATATTTTCCAAAACTACTAATAACTAAACATTATTCACTAAATTGAATTTCGTGTATTTTTTTAGTTTTATGACAAAAAGATCAGGAGAGTTTCAAGGTTTTTGTTCAGTATTAATTTATATTTTAAGAATGATTGATTAATTGTTGCTGAGTAAAGCAGTCATTTTGGCCCAGATTTTGGTGATGTCCTCTTCACTTTGAACTTCTTTTGCAAAAGCTCTAATTTATTATAAAAGTTCTTCTGGCTTATTTTTCCAGGTACATAAGGCTATCAGAATCTGGCCCTAAGCCTCAACATAATCAGTAGGTTTCATGTCCTGGAAATCCATGCACTGGAGAATCCCACTAGGAACTCTGCATAATATTTATTAAAGTGACTCTATGCAGAGAAAATACTTAGTTCAAAGGCTTGAGCCAATAATCCTCACTGAGTAAGAACCAAGTTCTCAAATCTGAGCAATATTAACTCAGCCTGTCTGCCACAGAACAGAACAATGACACTCAATGTCCAAAAAACATTAACATTCCCCAGTGTTTCTAAGTGTTTTCTAACAGGAAGGTAGAAATACTATAGGCCTGTTCACCTGGGGGATTTCTGTTTATCTTGGCTTTATATATATTAGTGGCTCCCCTCTTGGTCTTGAGTTAATTCCAAAATTAATTGAAAGGTTTTTAGGTGCGTTAGCAGAGTCTTGGGTGAAGCTCCTGCACATCTAAAATAAATCTTTCCATTTCCTTCTACAGCAACAGTTGTACGTGAGCTCAGATGAAGGGGTCACCCAGGTATCCTTGCATCGCTGCCACATCTACGGGACTGCCTGCGCCGACTGCTGCCTAGCCCGAGATCCATACTGTGCCTGGGATGGAAACTCCTGCTCCCGGTTTTATCCCACAGGGAAAAGGTGAGCAGTATTAAGCAGGCCAGTGAAGTCTGCAAGGAAAGGCTTTTGTTCTGCTATGTAGCCTGGGGTGTTGTAATGTGATGGAGAAGTGGGATGTCATTCCTTTCAGGAGCATGTACAAACAATACCTCCGTAGCTATTTTGCTTGGCATTGTTCATCACCTAGGAGTGTATGCTGCAAGAGTGTATGATAAAGAGCTTGCCTTTTCATATTTAAAATAATGGACGGAAAAAAATTTTTAAAACCCATTCCTAATCATAAATATTAATTCTTCTGGCTCATGCACACAAAATCAGTGAAACATTTTTTCCCTTTGTTTAAATCCAGTTGCTCACTATGGATGTAATTATGATAGCCCTAAATACAGCAAAATGTCTCTCAGGCTGTCTGAGGAATAAAGTAATCTATTTTTTTTTTGTTCCTCATTTGTTCCTAAGTGAGAAGAATTATTTCCAGGGAAATTTTAGGCAAATGTGATTTCCATGTAATGCCTGCAGATTTGGGGTTTTTGACATGAGATTTATTAAAGCCGACAGGGAAAGCAATTTCTCTTTAATTTACAGCAGAGCTAATAGTCCATCTCATAATTCTTATGCAAAACAGGAGCCTCTTTCCTCCTCCCAAGGGAAATATTTAATAGCAGGAGGCTGTAGTGAGCTCTTGTATTACTAAGATTTCACTTCGTAGACAAACAAAGCTACAGAATACACAATGAGGTATTACTGCAGAGGAGACAAACCTTTCAGATGTATGCCAGAGCTTTACCCACCATGTGCCACTGTGCTCACTGCCTGCACCTGAGCTGCAGATGCAGAATACCAGATACAGTTAATGGGCTTTACTCCCTTACCTACATGGAGGGAGGCTGTAGACAGAAACAGGCAAAGCTTGGCTCTGCTTCAGTGACCCAACAAACTGATGAGAATGTTATCCCCTGGGATTAAAGACAATTACTTTGTTATTGCAAAGTTTTCTTGACTCATTCCTTATATGAGATTAAAAGGTAAAGCCCAACCTGGCCGTGCAGCAATTGGCAAAGTACCTGGAGTTTTTACTGCTTTCACTCAGCATATTCAGCCTCCAGTCGGAAAAATGATTGTTTTCTTCTATGGAACAAAGGTCAGAAGATGGGGGGAGGAAAGAAAAGAAAAATCCCCAAGTCTCAAGCCACCTACCTCCTACACTAACATAGCTGCTGAAAGATATAATGAGCAGTCAGGTATACCCAGTCTGTGCCGTTTCCAGTGGATTCTTTGCCATCCCCATTATATACACCCAGGGTCATTTGCACTGGGGCTTGCTTTCATGCTGACATTTTGTTTTCAATTTGCTTTTTATATCAAACCAAAATAAACACCTGAAACTGTATGGAAAAAAATCTGGTTTTCATATGTGAAGGAAATGAGTTGTCTCTTTATCTAACAAGAGAGATTATGAAGGAGAAAACATTGGTAATTAGAGCCAAATCCCATAGTCTAGACAGTAGAATGTGCTGGACATATTTGCTTATTTGCTTCTTTTGACACTTCTGTCTCTCATGGATTACTGTGGTTCCTCATCCAACATTGATTTACCCAAAACACCTGAAAGTATTATCTTTATTTTCTAACCACCACCTTCTCAACCTTTTTTTTTTATAAATATCAGACTGTAAGTTTACATTCTCAGAACTGCTTCATGCAAGCAGCCTGCCATTTCTGGCAGTGTGGAGCACCTCACAGTAGCACAGGAATCCTGAAATTCACTCAGAAATTCTTCATTGTCTCCTTTGACTCACATAAATAGTTCACAAGGGTTAAGATCCCAAGGCAAAAGATGAAATATTTTTCATGTTTACCATCAAAAATATACTTGGAATGTCAGAAATTACTCCTTTGAAACATCACCTTTCAAATGTTCCCTTTAAAAACAATGCAGTGAAAGATCGGGTGACACAGGATTATAAACACTGTCTCTGAGTGTTTGTGCAGTACCTGGTATAATGTGGCCATAGAGGTACCACCCTTCACTCAGCAGTACTGGAGCTCCAGGGGCTTTTTTCATGGTTTCTGATCTTGCAAGTCATTATTACATAGCTTAGAATACAGCTCTTACATATCCCAGCAGCATCCATTTGCAACAATCTGTAACCAATATATTTTTTTGTTGAACTTGATAAATACTGAGGTAACTTACAGAATATTCAGCAAACAAAATAATATATCTTAGGAATAAAAAATACAGGTACCACATTTTCACACACTGAATTCTGTCAGCTGTGGCCTCCTAGCTGAGGAGGACTGAAATGCCATTATTCCCAATCTCAGTAAGCTCCCTAGCTAATTTGCTACAGAATCGTGATTTTGCATCTGTCTTCCAAATAATATAACAAAGTCCCATTTCGAAGTATTCTGAGACTTGGTGAGTTTGAGTATCTTTTGGCAATAGATACCCTCAAGCAGACAACAGAACTGAATCTTAGCTCTCCACTATTCTGGATTCATACTTCAGTCACACTGCTACCAAGGTGGCTAGAGACACCAAAAATAAGGTGCCTGCCAAAATCAAGGAGGGAACAGGCCCTGTATCATAATTTTTTGTTGGTGCATTAGATACAAGCACTGTGACTCTTATGCATCTCATTCTTAGGTGTTTGCCTTTATGAAGAGTTCCAGCTGGGGGTTCTGGTTTTGAATGTTAGGTCTTGCAACTGTGAACCTATGTCTTATTTCATGCATCACCTCTAACCCTTCCATCTCTACACCACCATTGCAAAACTACTTTACCTACCAAAAGTACAAACATTTTATAAACTGATTATTCACTTTAACAGTATCTTCACTCTAGCAAGCCTGACAAGAGTAAAGCACACTCACAGTAGGTCATGAACTATCCCTAACAGTTGATCCAGTAAAAAACAAATAAACTTGCAAATAAAAAAGTGTTTATTTGCAGTGTAGCTATCTTGGAATAACATCTTGTTTTTGCAAAATATTTCAGGAGGAGTCGTAGGCAAGATGTGAGACATGGAAACCCTCTGACTCAGTGCCGAGGTTTCAACCTGAAAGGTACTATAATTTAGAGATCCTCATGCTATATAAAGAACGCATGACTTTCCTTTATGTGATTCATCATAACTCACATTATCTGTGTGGTTTACTGGTAAAGCATAATTATTTTCCAAGTCTGAGTTTTGTTTTTATTTGATTTTAACATATTTCCTTGCAATTACATGAAACTTGCTTATGTATGATAAAATAATGAACCATGAAATACATAGTTCAGCATACATGACACAAGAAGCTGACAGTGTTGACTAGAAACAAGTATAGTTAGTTTGAGGGCTTTTCTACTTCTAAATCCCTTCAGTCTCTATTAATGCCTCTTCATGTATTTAAGTCTTGGACCTCAAAATTATTCTGAATATTTGATGCCATATTGAGTTTTGGAGCGCATCTTTCAGCAAACAGCCAAGTTCTAGGCCTGTCTTTTGAATTATGATTATTCCTTTCTCCCTTTACATGGGAAAATAAACCGTTCAAAAAATCTTTATGAAGCTTCTTAGTTCCAGCATGTGCAAGTGTTTCATCAGCCTGGCATGGAGTGGGTGGATGGTGAGCCAATGCTCTGCCCTCCCGGCTACTGCATTCTCCAGATTGATGGACACCAGTCAAATATGGCCAAAGTCATAGTAAGAGTAGACACTTACATAAAGGCAGCTTAATCCTCTTCAGCCACATGCATGTCTGAGATAGGCTGTGTCAATGTATGTCATCAAATCAAGGGCACATATTAGAGAATTATGCTCCTTTCACCTCTGTTTCTGAGCCTGCATTTTGAAGTGCATTCTCATCTGTATGATCTGGAGACCAAATAGACCTGATTGTAAATTTTTGATTGAAGTTTTTAATAAAAGAACAATGCTTTAATAGCCACATGTGAAAGGTTCAGTAAATAATAATTCCACTGAAATGGTCTCCACTGGGTCTCAGAAGAATCTCCTGGATCAAAACAGACTACAACAGTCACTTGGGTGTAGATCCCTCATCCCAACTGCAGCTAATTGTGCTCTAGCTGCCAATCTACAGTGCCAGCGGGTCTTTCCCCATAACTCAGTATTAGGTCATTTATATGAAGCTGAATAGCTTGAACAGGTAATTACAAAAGATGACCCCACCATTAGAGTATGCACCTGAGATCTGAGAGATCCATATTAAAGTTTAGGCTCTGAATCATGAAGTAACTTGAGCTGCGTGTCCTACCTTGCAGGCATGTGCTGTGACCACCCACCCATTGTCTGTCCCAAGGGTGGGTGACTCCTCTTTTTGTGTGGAAAATGTGAGAATGTCAACTGTCTGCTTTCTGGGCTGAGGGGAAACAAATGTTTAAATGTTGACAGTCTTGTGAAACAGGTTTCTTGTTTTCCAACCATTTCTTTTAATGTGGATGTATTTATAGGTTCATATGTTTTAGCAACTTTATAAAGATGGTTTGGTGACAGCAATGGGATATAGCATAGGTAGATGGCAGTTGTTTCCCCAGTGGAAAAAAAAGATTAAGAAACCCAGCAACTTAGACACTTTCAAAATATAATTAAAGCCATTTATAGCAAAACTACTATGTTGGGGGAAAAATGAAATCTACCTAAAGGACAAAAGAGCAGGGACTCAGGCAACAGCAAGAAATCTTCCAGGTTCATAGGCAACCATAATCTTGAAACAAAGTCTTTAAACATCATAGGTTGCATGCCTTAGACCTCTCAGCATGTATAAACTCAACACTTGGGGCATATTGCAATCTTTAAATAGATCATCAAGAACTAAGGGGCTTGCATGATTGCTTTTCAAATGTTCTGTTTAATATTGTTATGCTTGTGATAGCCCTTATGGCCATGAGAGAAATGTATTTGTGTTCTCTCAGTCTTTTTCTTAGCATGTATAAGTAGTAGTAGTATGGAGCAGGTAGAATTTAGATATATATTGATCAATTAAACAGACAAAAATGCCTTTCTGTGGTACACCTAGTTCCAGTGTACATAAAAATAATAATGATAATGTGTTAGAGCTCTGATTCTCACTGTTGCACAGCTACAGATAGGTCAGCCCACAGATAAGCTCTTTGCCAGCTTATGGTCTTTGCAAAATACTACCACATTATTCTCCTAAAAGTTACAATTGATTTTGGTACATCCTCATGAATGTGCTAAAAACTTTGAAGGACTAGAACCAAGCAAAGTCTCCCTCCTTTAGTAGAATAGATTCCAATTTCACATATCGGTTGATGAAAGAAGCTGAAAAGAATAAGAGATAAAGTGGAGTCTGAGGAAAACCAGTCTTAGGACTGTGCAAAACAGAGTAAGATTTTAGACGTGTAGACCTCTAGGTATTTGCATTTCTCATATCATTTGGTATCCATTGCTTCTTTGTCAAAAAAAAAAAAAAGTATTTCTAATATGATGTAAGCTTTTAGATCTGGAAGTGTATTGTTTTCAGGACAAATACTATGATTTGAGCCAAGCAATGAGCATGTAAAAGTTCCCATCGGTAACTGCCAATTGTTCATCTATCAAGACTATAAAGGGGCACAACAAGTCTAAGCGATGACATACGCTCAGCACTTGCCCAGGTGTTGCTGGAGTGCTATAAATCTGTCCCGCTCTCTGTTGCTGGCCTGTCTACGTATTCATTGCATTTCAGATTTAGAGCCAAGTCTCTTCCTCGCTTTGCAGAAGTGGAGTGGGAGCCAAGTCTGCCCTCTCTCGCCTGTCTGTGATACTGCAGGCAGCTGGAACAGCCAGAGCCTTCGTTGGGGCATGCTGCTGTGTTTTGAGTCATACAACCGTATCCCCCCAGCTCGTAAACGGTGAAGTGTGAAGAAATATATTAAATGCTTCATTCTCCTTTGGATAGTTCTAGACAGGCGTTCTTGTAGTAGCAGAGAGTGAGTTCATTTCAGGGAACAATATCCCTGAGTGCAGTTATCCCATCAGCAGAGCTTACCAGCCCACAGGTATCCTACTTTCTCAGAACAGACTGTGTCGGATTGAAATCACTGGTATTTGGAACTTGATGTGCTTCTTCACATTACATTTGATTTCTTTGAAAATTTTGTGCCCTAAATTACTTGTTATTGGCCAATATCAGGATCAGATGTATTTCATTTTACCGGTATTGCAAACAGTTGCTTGCTTTCTATATCAAATCACCATTCACAATAGCCTGACCTGTTTTCTTTTTCTTTCTAGCATACAGAAATGCTGCAGAAATAGTTCAGTATGGAGTAAAAAACAACACCACCTTTCTCGAATGCACGCCCAAATCTCCTCAGGCTTCTATTAAATGGCTGCTACAGAAAGACAATGACAGGAGGAAAGAGGTGAGTAATATGAGCAGTAGCTCTGGAAGGGGCCTCAGTCAGCATCTCATCCACTCCCTGGACCAAGGCAAGGGAGCATTTGTGTTTTCATCAGACAATCTGGTTACAGTGAAGCTGGAAAATTTGTGTGGATGCAGGACAGTGACCAGCACTTTACTTATATAAATAAGGGCAGACTCTTTGGTATAGCTGGGACTTGACTCCTCAGCCCCAGTGATTTCTGTCAGAGCAGAATGGCTATCAGAAAATTCCTGTCAGCCAGGGGACTAGTTAACGGATTTTTTCTTCACAACTTACTAATTGCAAACTGAAGGTTTGCAGCACTCAGGACTTCTTACTGATCTGAGGAAACAGGCATAAAAGCAATAACCTGTATAACGTTCAGGAAGGAGTCAGCATGCAGTAGCCCTTCTGTGCTATTGAAGAGATAAAAGGCAAAAGTGGGAGAAATGTGAAAGGTTTCTTTAGCAAGAAACTAGTCCAGGCTAAGAACACGTATTGACAAAAGCATTTCCCCACCATGGTGCAATCACATTTTCCATTACTGCACTCTCTAAGGCTTTCAAGTTTCAGCACTGTAATATACAGTATGATTGTTTATGGGGAATGTGCCTTCCTTAAGTAATATAAAAGTGGAAAAAATCCATTTCAAATCCAAGGCAGTTACTATGTGAATAAGAAGGAACATCTTTCCGAAGGAAATATTAAGTAATACGGTGTCTGTTGATAGATTATGAATACTGAAAAAACATTATTCTCATATCGGGCCATTTTCCAAAATCAGAGAGGACACACAAGCCTTTCACTGAGTCTTTCATGCTGGTTTTCTCATGTACTCTTAAAGAACTCAAGCCGTGTCCTGGCAATCTAGGTGCAATTCTTTAACCCTTTGCTTCAGCAGAGCATCTCCCTTTTTTGTTCTTATGTTCAATAACTGTATTAGAATCAATGCAGTTTTAAATAACAACAGACAAACTAAAGAACTTGAAGGATTAATTACATTTCAAGCTCTCACGTTTCTGAAAATCTTACCTCTGCAATGTCTACAAATGTTTACAGTAACAGAATAGCATAAGTAAATGAATTCCCAAGAGAATCAGGTATAATGCAAAGTGCAGTGGCAAAAATAGAAAAATCATTCATAAAAATACCAGCACTGGTATTCTTTCACAGTGGGTTAAATTAGCAATTTTTACACTTAACAGCTGATACGCAAAGGCACGTGTGCACAGTCATTTATAATCAGATGATAACTCAACAAGCTGCGGTAATTTCCTTCCTTCAGATGATGTGACCATCTCCTGGGATTGCCCAGAGTCTGAAGCCAGAAAGAAAATAGGAGAGTAGAGAAATTGCTCTTGGTTTCCAGTGAGCCAAGTCCCCGCTGAGGCCACTGTGATGAGAACTTTTACACCAGGCTATAGACTCCGCAGTGCAGATAGAGTTCTTCAGAATTGAGCCCCAGGAACCTGCTCAAAGTCAAAACATTTAACCAGAAGCCACCTTGTGTTCAATGACAGATCAACCCCCAGTTCTGCACCTTTCTTCCACAGAGACTTGGCAGCAATCTCTGATGCTGGAAGAGACATTCCCAGGGGTGTAACCCTGGCAAATAGAAGTTCATTTCCTCAGTTCTGCTGTTTGAACATTATGAACACTTCTTTCATGTAGTCTCCAGATTTGCATCTTTGTCTTCATCCTGATCAAATCTATTGTAACATAACAAATGAAAATATTGAAGCCCTTTTCTTTAGCGACACTTAGCTACCTTGAGGTAAGTTCTCTCCTAACAGTAGCAATAGCAGCGGTCTCTGGGAGATGTGATTAAGCAAAACACAGTACCCTTAAGAAACTCTTTAAGAAAGAAAGAGGTGTTCAAAGTGAGATTTACCAAGAGGTCCAATACTGTGTTGTTCCATAACATTCCCTAAAATGTTCCTTCTGCTTTTTTGCCCTTTAGGTCAAGCTGAATGAGAGGATCATAGCTACTGAGCAAGGACTCCTCATTCGCTCTGTCCAAGACAGCGACCGGGGGCTTTACCACTGCATCGCAACAGAGAACAGCTTCAAGCAGACCTTAGCAAAGATCAATTTCAAAGTGTTGGATTCAGAGATGGTGGCCTTCATGACTGACAAGTGGTCCCCTTGGACCTGGGCCAGCTCGGTGCGAGCGCTGCAGTTCCACCCCAAGGACTTTGTGGGAGCTTTCAGCCATTCAGAAATGCAGATGATTAACCAGTACTGCAAAGACAGTAGACAGCAAGGTCAGCAGAGGGAAGAATCCCAGAAGATGAGAGGGGACTACAGCAAACTAAAGGCCCTTATCAATAGCAGGAAAAGTAGAAATAGAAGGAATCAATTACCTGGATCCTAACTTTATTTTGTAGTAATAGATGTCTTTGTCCTCACTATAGGGGACTTATATTTGTCTATTGAGAACAAATTTGAGCAAATAGATAAAAAATTAAGTAAAAATCCAACAAGCCTCAGAAAAGATCCATCTCCCAATAAAATGCAGTGTAACTTATCTAAAGAAAAGAATTCAGAGTATTTTCTTTCCTAGATGCTTACTGACACTAGGTTGGGCTCTGTCCTAGAAGCAAAATGGGGTATTCATCTTAAACCAGATTCACCTTTAACATGTCAGTAATTAATTACAGCTGAATAGAATTTTTTACAAAATCAGTGCATTATCTTACAACTCTGGAACTGTACCAACCAGACTGATGGTGAAAGAATCTGGGTTAAGATGCATGCTCAAAGTAGGATGGTACTAAGATTTCCTTGCACTGCATTTAAGAACATGAGTTTATTCTTGTTTACTGTTCAATATTGAGTTTACAGCTTTTACTCATTGTTCAAATCATGTGAATGCATGCTGATAGGAAGCAAGTGTAGTAGAAATGTTTCATTCATTCAGAGGTCAAATGAAGGAACAAGTAGAAGAAAAAAAAATTATATACTTTATCAGAGGAAACACTGATTATTGTGCATAGTATGAGTTGTAATAAATTAATGAGTTCTGGAATGTAACTTAAAATATCTCTGCTCATATTGATTTTTATTAAAATAGGGTGTCCTATAACACTACATAGCTTTATAAGTGGCACAAAGCTAACATGAGAACGTTCAGTATACATACAATTTTGAAAAACACCTAAGTGACTTAGGTATTTTAGCTATTTTTCAAAGAATTACACTCCAGTTTTTTTCAAAGGACAGAATATAGATATACTGTATAGTGTTTACTCAGAAATGAAAAACATAAATTATCTGTAATCTGTCCCATGATTGAATTGGAGCTGGTCTACAATGTGGAAACAAGTCATGAGTGTCTTTGAAAATTTTAAAGCATCATTTTTTCAACTGTTTTCTCAAAGTTGCAAGTATTCTAACTAGAATTTTTAAATTAAGCCATTTCCATTTTCCAGCCTTTGTACCCTTTTTCTTTTCAATGTTATTTTCACAATTTCCTCTTATTTTCCATTTTCTGCTGAAAAGATCAGGGAAAAAAAAGAAAAAAAAAAGAATGAGGGAAAAATAAAACTGAAAAATGGGTTTGGGTCAAAACCCAAAAAGTATAACAACTTGAGAGGCATGTTTAAACAGAAAAATTTTTGTTTAAGAAGCAGCTATCAAGTCTAATGAAGTATGTTTAGTTGAAAATTGAGTAAATGTGCATCAAACCATCCTGGGAAAAACTATCACTTTTTTTGAGCAACACTAATGCCAAAAAACAGGGGCAAATCTTGCTCATTTTACTATGTAAGAGTGTTCTGAAAGCCACTGAGACTGTTCAAAGGAGATAGATTACAGGTATTAAAAATCTATGAGTACCTTAGAAAAATTTGTGGTTTATTCCACGATATTTTATGATAGTATACAAAAATATAAACTAGTGTTCAGCTCAAAACTGAGCTGTGCAAAGCTCAAAAAAANAAAAAAGGTGGTAAATTTCTGGAAAGAAAATTGAGTTAAAATAATTATTGAACCCAGAGAAGATAAGAAAAAATATTTTTTAACTGTTCTTAGTTCCAGCCAGTAACAGATGGATACTGTATTTTAAAACATAGTTTTAAACATTTTAATGGGTCTTCGTTGAAACTCTTTGGGCATTATTTTGATTCTGCTTCTATTAGAATACTCTGGGAGTAACTCTACAGGGTGTCGAACACCTCTGGGTTTGTGCCAGTGTGAATTAAGATCTAGTGCAATGGAGGTCACTCTGGTATTTACCCGGTATCAGTTAGATGTGTCACTTTATCACC
>VYZV01031606.1:0-53971 GCA_013401275.1 Pandion haliaetus | reverse complement strand
TGCAGCAAACTTTTTTTTTTTTTTTTTTCTGAGGATGACTGACTTCTGAAGTGTGTAAGTGACAAACCAAAAATCGAGTGCCACAAAATAGAACTACCTCCTGGAATGACATTAGTGCATATACTCTGTATGCTGCCATGCTCTTCCTGTTTTCCCAGCAGATTCACTGCAGAGTTCGTGTGATATTAATGTCTATTGTGAGGATCATAATTGCTTCCAGATGGAATACAGTGATTAATAGGTATTTAAGGGTACAATTTACCCTTTAAGTGGTTAGGTATAGTGATATTTTAACAGGCCCCCATTAGGCCTCAGAAATTATAGTTACACTGTTTTCTAATAGAATATTGGCAATAAGGGATTCCGTTAAAACAATCAGCATAGTTCAGAGTTTCGTATGATTATGAAATAATATTTTTAAAGCTGCTTCATATACCATTATTATGGTATGACTGTTTAAGGGATTATACTTAAACTAACATTTTTCCTGCTGCATGAAAACTTCAGCATATATATAATAAGCTTCTGTCAGTGCATAACCGGTCCAAGCTTCCATGCTTTAGCAGCCTTCCCCTGTGTATAGAGTAGTCAGGAGCCAGATGCTCAGCTGGTATAAACTAATGGAACTTCCTTGCTGTCCATTTAGCTACTGTGGTTTATATCAGCTGAGGGTTTGGTCCTAAGTGTACAGAATAGACAAACTGCAATTTTTATGTGTTTAAAGTAGCCCCTCTACTGTAGGTAACACCAAAACTTAAGACTGTAATATTGTTTGTGCTATTTAATACTTCCTATTTTAAGGATTACTAAATAATGTATATAATTTTTTTCCTTAAAAAATACAAAAGCAAAGTGACTTCTAGGCATAACTTCACCAAATGTAAAGATATGTTCTCTGCTAAGAACTTCACCATGTACTGATATTTTTTTGGCTATTTTTATTTTGTGTAGTTTGTAAAGTTTGCTGAAATCTTGACCTAACAATGTGTTCTTTGCAATTGTTGTTACTGTAGATATGCGTGTTTTATTAAGAAAATCTTGTTTTTAAAAGTGTAGGTATGTCTACAAGTTCCTAGCATGATGAAACTGTCATTACAGTGAATATGCATTATATAGTGTGTAAGAAAGAACAAAATGTAGTTTAACATAGTGCTATTTAATTGAATATCTAAAATACTATTTGCCTGACAAAATAAAGTGTGTTGCAACAACTTAAAAATTTGTTGTTTTCCCCTTTATAGATGTATGTTAAAAATAAGGAACCTTATTTTTTTATCTGAAAAGTAATCCCATAGACTTTCTTAAACAAGTTCAGAAAACCACACACAGTGTCAGGTATTGCAGCTGATCAATTCTGAGCACTGCTCTGCGCTGAACACTCAAGTCACAGAGGTTTCCAGCAGTATATGAAGAGTCAGAGATGAATTCTTTCAGAAATTATCCCATATAAAGACCTTGCATATAAGCAGGTTAACATTTATTCATTGTAAAAAAAAAGAAAAGAAAAGGAAAACTGGTTTTCTACTAGGAGTATAAAGTCAATCAGAAATATCTGACTAAAAAGGGGAAGTGAAGTGTAAATGCTTTCTGCTTTTATTTCACTGGGGAAAAAAAACACAAAAATCTCCAAACAAAAAAACAAGGCACATTCTGTGAAGTCCTGCTGATGAAACGAATTGTGCTGTTCAGCTTTTTCTTTCAGCTGGGACTCGGCATTCTCTAAGCAGCTCTGCAGAGCAGGCAGGCTGGTGGGGCTGCGCCGCAGGGAGACGCAGCTCTCTCCCATTTCCCGGGTTGTACCTGGAGTCAAATAAATGCATGACACCTAGAGTATTCTCCTTTTTCCTGCATCTATCATCCAAGCGGTGTTAACTACCTCTCTTCTTATCATCTTTTTTTTTTCCAGATGGCTTTTAACAAGAAAGCATAGGGCCTCCTCAGTTCTTTGGGATAATAATTAAAAATTAAATGTCACAAATGCTGACCTTCACAACAAGGTTCTGCATCGTTAAACCTGGATTTTGATTTCCCAGATAGATAGGTTCCTGCAAGGCTTTATGAGGTGTGAGTGGGTAAGATTACCTCACTCCAGGATTTCCGTACTGGCTGGTTCTTAGATGTGCTGATACTGGATAGTTACCTGCTCAGCACTCAGGGCAGTTCAGGTCGGAAGCTGAGGTTTTGAGCACTCCCACATGCTGTAGGAAATGTTTGGATTAGGCTCCAAAAAAGCTGGGCATTTACAGAGTTTACATGCTGAGAAACCTTTCCCAGATCTGATCCTCTGTCTTTATATCGTGCTCAATTGTTTTTTGCTGATCTTCTCCCCCTTCTCTTTTTCCTGCCCCTCCTGCAGGGTTGCAACATGGTTCAACACTTACTGCTTTGATTCCTTAACTCCAAGCAGTGGCAAAACAAGACACGGGACTTCTCCGGACATCAGGTGTGAGATCTACAAAGATCTGAGCTTTCTCCTTTGTCTTTCAAATGTCTGTAGGATTTTTTTTTTTTTCCCCCATCTGGGAGCTACTGCTTTTTCTAAGGTCTCTCTTCTGGTGACAAAACCTTTCTAAGGTCTCCCTTCAAGTGAAAGCGGGATGCAAAACCCACATACTTATACAGACAGTTGTGATGCATGTGCCCATGCAGGATCCCTACGGGACAGAGCGGTGTCAAGTGCAGCCTCCTCTATGCAGCCACAGAAGCCCAGAGGGGACCAGTGAAAAATGCTGCCTGCACAGGAGGCACCACTAACTACGGGGTGGCTCCCAGCACTACAGGATGATTGTTGCCTCTGGAATTAATTGTTGCCTCCAGAATTAAGTCAGTAGATGTAATTCTGTGGGGCAGGCCATAAAAGCAGGTTGAGACATTGTGGCTTTTGCCTAAATCAATTGCCTAGGTCTCAGGAGACCAATACTTCTTTATCCTTTGCACTGCAGCTGGCTTGCTAAGCCCTTCTCATGCACCCTGACACGGTCTGGGCAGAAGTGACTTCATGTGATATGAGCCCAAGTAAAACACACAGATACTCACCAGCAGGTTCCAGATAGATACATGTGTACATAAAACTACCTGCAGACAGAGGAGCTTTCCCCATACAGTATTTGCTGATCCATTTAGCTTACTTTAACATTAATGTACGTCCTTTTTCTGTTTCAGCATAGGCAGACTCAGACCTCATGGTCCCAAGACATCAATAGCTTGTGGTTAGAGCAGTTACCATCTCAGAGCATTTTAAAAAACAAGTAATTGGTTGACAAAAGCCCTTTCTTCTAATCACTCCCCTTTCTAACTTACCTTCTTCTGCACTATCTCAACAAGAATTTCCTTTTAGCATCAGGAGACAAGCACAGTGTAAGAAATAAAAAATGTGCTGCCATTTAACTTGTCTAATCTAAACTAAAGACTGAGATTTAAAGATGCTTTGGCATTCTGAACACTCCAAGATGCAAATTCAACACAGCTGGCTCAGCAGTCAACAAATAATTACTTTACGGTGATAGACTGTCCTGTATCCCAGGACTCATTATTGGATTCTATATACAGCTTTACAAAGCAAACAGCATTTGTGTATTCTTAGCAATGTATCAGCTTCATTACTCTTGATTTGAATGCCAGCCTTATAAACGAACCCAAATGTTTGCTGAGCTCCACATTCGAGACAGTATAGGCCAAGGGATTTCAAAATATTCAACATTTTAAAAAGCCCTAGAACTTTTTTCAAAGGAATTTAGAGAAAGCAAATTAAAAAATGGCCAGTATTGTTATCTGTGGGAAATGAGAGTAAATAAGAAAGACTGTTGCTAGCTGAGCAACTTGTATAGCAACATGTAGCATGGGGAAAGAGTAAGCAAAAATACATCTACTTAACCTTAGGCTCACAACTTGTTTGGATAGTTGTTGTTCCTTGGCTCTTTGCAGTGGTTCTTTTTCCAGTATCTGCTCTCTCTGTTTCCATTTCAAAGGTCCCTAAGAGACATAGGGTTTACACTTGCTTTAAAGTTCACATCTTAGGAAGTTATGTCCAGGACATCCTTTCAGGCCTTTTGTCTAATAAGACCTCAGTAAAAATAGTATTACGTATAGTATTATCTATGATATCTGCCTAAGTTCTTTCAGCAATTGATACAATATTTGGAAAAAAACTTACAACATTTTTAAGAATTTGCTCAAAACCATGGGCAGAGAGGAACAGGACCCCAGAAAAAAACAGAGCAATGCAACTTGCCATGGTCCTTATATGAACACTGTGAGCATTGACTTGCTACTACATGTTGTTAGATGGTGGAAAAATATGTTCTTTCAGCCCTGAAGGTCCAATTCTCCCATAGTCAAAGCTCACCAAGATTAATCTCCTTTCACTGGTCACAACAAGGATTCAGGGGGACCCTTTCAAGAGCTTTTATACCCCGCTCAATTTTTATTAAAAAAATCAACCGTTTCCTCTTTCAAAAGCTCTTCTTCCTTTAGGCTTCTAATCTTCCTACTCTGTATGGACTCTTCTTTATTCCCTTTCCTTTCCTCAGCTGAACTCAGGCTACTAGTCCCAGAGGGGCTACTTTAATTTAGCTATTTTAATTACAAACCCTATTCACTCCAATACTCTGAAATTTATTATCTATTATAATCTTCAAAAGGTGCCACACATTATTGGCTTCATCAAGCTTGTCTGCTTCGTAGTGTCAGTTAACAAACAAAATGTAAAGAAGTACTTCCAAGATGTTTGTAGCCTTTGAGCTTAAGAACAAATATCAGAACCAGACTACTTAGTTGAATATATATGTTCGCACTCAAAAGCCATTTAGGTAGTAATTTGTTCTGGGTTTTTTCAGCACTATATTCATATTGCAGACTATTCTTTATTTCATGCTTGACAATACAAGTAGCCTAGCTCAAGGATTTTGTTTTGAGGAACTTGAGGTAAAGGATGGAGAGAAAAAATATCAATAGATGATATTATACAGAACTATTTGTCAGATTGCCAGTCACAAATACATTCAGTTAAATTACCTGTAGGAGAAATTATTTTGTAACTCAGAAAGGTCAATAATCAAAAGCATTAGGCCAAGCTATCCAAATCAATGAGCACAAAAAAAATGTTCCTAAGACTGTTTCTTTGTGGGGAAAGATCAAAGGCCTTTGCCACGGAAGAGAAATATCACCTTTATTATCACGGCAACAAATCCAGATGCCTTCTTCACATATATGGAACAAAAGGAGGTCAGAAATTTTCTTCCCTTTCAAAGATTTCTGAGGATTAGACAGATTTATGATATTTACCTATATATGAATTCACCCTATGTATGGATCTGTCCTGTGCTGTCCTCCACCTAGAGATGTCTGGAGCTGTCTACCAGGCAATGGTTAAAGCACATAACAACATGCCTGGTAGATTATCCAGGGCTCTAGAAGTAGGGAATAATGTTTGCTTCCATTTGGTAGCCACCTGGCCCTTTGGAGCATGCTAGTCATCTCCCAGCATGGGGGCTGTTGTGGTGCAGTACACACTGGCCAAGGAGCCCTAAATGGAGTTAGAGACGGTTCATTTTCTAGTGTTGCTGGAGACCAGTTAGAGATTAACAAAGAAAGAATTGCCTTGCCAGTTTATTCATTCCTGTCAAGAAGGCAAGCTGTTATTTTGAAAGGAGCTAATGACACGATGGTGAAAACCATATAAGCTGAACAGAAACTTCCCCTGCATCCTCCAGCCAACTGTAAAGTCAGCCAGCAGAAATCTTGGAAATGGTACAAGTCTTCCTGCATTGAGAGCACTCAGGTTTGGATGCCAAGAATAAATCTTACTCTGAGGGGAAACCTCTGAAGTAACTGCTGTTGACTGAGCTGTTACTGGCTGTGAAGGCAGAGCTGAGTGCGGCAGAGAGTGTCATGCCATACCAGATGCTGCGTTCCCCTGGCCCCGTTTATACCAGATTTTGCCTTACTTGTCAGTGGGGGAAGAGAAGGAGATGGTGCAGTCCCTCTTCCTTTGCCTTACACTGGTAAATCTGGGCCTCTTCTTTGGTTCACTACAGCTACTCTGTGCTGTCCCAGAAAGCTGAAACAGTCATAAACACCATTTAACTGGTTGATTAAGTCAGTTCACAGCTGCTTTTCATCACCAGAATTTTGCAAAGCAACAATTGGGTCTAGGCCATTATTTTAAGTCCCTTTACCAGGACAAAGCACTAAGGTGCACAAAACCAGCTTTTGGGACTTATCGGCATCCTGAAGAAGGAAACAGCACTGGGAAGGTTGGTGCAATAACCAGGAAAGCTCTGGTTTGCAAATAATGCTTGGTAGTGAGCTCTTTCAGCTGCAAGATGGGAGAATAGGTTTTGTAATGCTTTTTGCATGCTGCACACCTGAATTTCACTAAACAAGACAGTCCTTAAGATACATCATACCTTGAACTTGAAATTTAGCTACTGGAATAGAGGAGGAAATATTCTAATTCATGAAAGAATGAGAATTCAAATCAAGACAGTTCATGCTAAAATACCCTGAGTCTTGTGCAATGTCATAAACTCCTTGGCTAACACATGCATCATCTAGCAATTCCCATCCCCAGATCCTAGGAAAGATCCAGCAAGTATTTCCTTGAAGACATATTAAATTGCAGTCCAGTCCAATGTACTCCATTCCTCAGTTCCTTAAGGCAGGCTCCTAGTGAAAACTTCTACTGACAGTAGTTACTCAGCTTGGATGAGTGAGGGCTGAATAAGGCC
Organism: Pandion haliaetus; assembly: GCA_013401275.1. Lineage (NCBI taxonomy): Eukaryota > Metazoa > Chordata > Aves > Accipitriformes > Pandionidae > Pandion > Pandion haliaetus. Next base: position 47,243 of record VYZV01031606.1, on the reverse strand, counting down.
TGTGGGATTTGGCTTTCTGAGAATCATGCTCAGCCTCCTTTTTCCTGTGTCCAGGGTCTCCTGCATTCAAAATCTTTCTCAACACGTGATCATGGGTGCTCTATATCCTTTCTTCATAAATTCATTCCAAGTCACTAAGAAGTACACTTATTTTCTTGTGTTATTTATTTTAGGTTACTATGGCCATAGTAACCATATACAATGTCAGGATACCACAAACACACAGTAATGAGAAATTATTCAGAGGGTATATTTAAAAAAAAAAACTAGCCAGAGAAAAATGGGCTCTGTAGTATTAAGAAAAAATCAAAACCAAAATCAGAAAATTAAATAATCCCCTACGGGTTCTGGCATTATGCAGTAAAAGAGTAATTAAAATGTACCCTGCTGTTGATTATAATTGACAAATCTCAGTCATAACTGTGACAATTTTATTCCTCTTCATCATCTCCATGCCCCAAACCACTCAGAACCCCAAATAACTGGATTATTTCCTCCACACTGAGTAATAAGTAAGATAGTGTCGTGGTTTAACCCCAGTGAGCAACTAAGCACCTCGCAGCTGCTCACTCACTTCCCTCCCCCCCAGTGGGATGGGGGAGAAAATTGGGAAAAGCAGTAAAACTCCTGGGTTGAGATAAGAACAGTTTAATACAACAGAAAAGAAGAAACTAATAATGATAATGATAACACTAATAAAATGACAATAGATATAATAAAAAGATTAGAATATACAAGTAATGCACAATGCAATTGCTCACCACCTGCCGATCAATGCCCATTTAGTCCCTGAGCGGTGATCCTCCAGCCCCCACTCCCCCCCCAGTTTATATACTGGGCATGACGCCACATGGTATGCAATACCCTTTTGGCCACTTTGGGTCAGCTGCCCTGGCTCTCTCCCCTCCCAACTTCTTGTGCCCCTCCAGCCTTCTTGCTGGCTGGGCATCAGAAGCTGAAAAATCCTTGACTTTAGACCAAACATTACTTAGCAACAACTGAAAACATCAGTGTGTTATCAACATTCTTCTCATACCTAACTCGAAAACATAGCACTATACCAGCTACTAGGAAGACAATTAACTCTATCCCAGCTGAAACCAGGACAGATAGCTAAAGAGTTTCTTCACTGGAGGTTCTCTCTTGTCGGAAGAACCACATTTTTTTCAGGAGTGAATGCAGCCTTGAACCAAACTGGTAGACAGGCATGACTTTGCAACCCTGGCTGTTCCTCTAACTGTGCTGTTTAGTCCACCGACTATACCAATACCAATAATTGCCAGTTTGATGAATTGTGACAGTGGGGGCCTGTTTGCTGACTTGAAGTTGCCTTTGAAGTTGGCTAGATGGTGCTAGAAGATGCTTCTGTGTTACATTAATGAGCATATGGCTCATATTCTCCTTACTGTTGATCGGAGAGTCCTTAAAACTTGGGTTTACAGCGTGCCTTCGCACTTAAAAATTGTAAAATGAGTCAGTTCTACAGTCCAGCCCTGGACTAGAAACTATTAACAGTGCCCCATGAACTAAATACTGAGTTGATTTTAAGGATAGAAATTTAAAAAAATGTAAATTTAAAAAAACCCTTCCATTGCCATAGGATACAGCTGCTTGGCTGGTGCTTTGCATCTCTGAAGATTATTTTGTCTTCGTTAATATAGGAATTTGTACCAGTTGTGCAGTTTAATTTTCCTTGTTGCCACAAATCTTGACCCTTGGTCTCCCTAGCTGTCTTTGCAGGGTGATTCTGTGTTTTTCTTTGTTTGTTTGTTTGTAACTCACTCGGGTCCACTGACTCAAAGAAACATGTGATGTAATTAATATGGGAGAGCTGCAGAGACAGTTGAACACAGCCTGAACTTATATTTTCATTTGGCTGGTCAAAAAATTGGTTGCAATTCAAAATGAATGTGTCATCCCAGATCTCACACTCTGTTCTGTGGACAGCTACACACGCACAGCAACAGCTGAAACGAAAATGTAAGTCTCAGAGGATATTTAACCTCCAATATTTTCAACTTCTCTTATCACCACTGACCCCAAATTGCATACTGGCCTTTTCAGAAAGATTAAAAAAGGGTTTGAAGTGGTGAAAAATTGGTTATAGCAAATAAATGCAATGTGTACCAATACAGTCCTCATTCTGCTTGTAAGCAAACAGTTGCTAGTATTCTATAGCTGGAGAATACACAAAAAAAGAAGAGAACTGATACAAAGAAAACACTTTCCTGTTAAGGTAAATATTGATGTAGCTATTTATTGCCCTATCTACTGAGATAAAGAATACCTCTATAAGGTCAAAGGGCTTTCAAATAAACATTAACACACTTTCTGGAGGAGTAAGTTTCGAATTATTGCAGAAGGACCTGTCACGTGAATGCAGAACTTGTTGATTTATTCCTGTAGGATTTGATGCTGTCAGTCCTCCCTTCTGAGCAAGAGAGATGTTGAGCAAGTCTCAGGCCGCAACGTTGGGCTGCTCCATGTCGTACGAACTAGAAGAAGGCTCTGGGCTGGATTTTCAGTGTAATCTGTACAAAAGGGAGGCTTCAATGCTCAACGAGAGCAGAGTGCAGGTTTCTCTGCCAGGTGACAGTCCTGAACACTGCGCTATTGAGGATTGTGAGATTTTTTTTTTTTTCCCTTTCTTCTCTTTTCTATGCAAAGCCAGCCAATCTCAGCAAGAGAGACTTAGATACCCCTGCCTAAGATGCAATGAGGAAGCTAGCCTCAAGTTGGTTGAGAGAAGTGGATTAAAATTTCTTCTGGCTGGGGAAGGATTGGCATCTGAGTTAGCCCCATGACCTGTGACTGAAAAGGGAGGAGGGGAGGAGTCTTTCTCCGGATGTGTTTAACTGGGGTTGCACAGAGTCTGAGAACAGTTACAGGCTCATGGTTTGTAACTGGAATAATATCTGCTGTGGAAATCCTCAAAACTCCCAAGAGCTTAGGTAACTGGTGTGCTCACATGTGGGCAGATGAAGGTTAGCTGATTGTGGTCAGGAAGTGTCACTTAGGTCAGGTGGGATTTTTTATTTAGGCATCCAGAGCCAGGTGCAACATACTGAAGAGACAGTTCTCCTGAAGCTAGCTCCCATGGCACACATAGCAACTTGAAAGATTAATTCCAAAATAAAACCCAAAGCCTTCTCTCTAGTGCTGGGCAGCCCTAAACACACCAAATATCATGAGGGGAGGTATTCATGTGAGCTACTACTTTCAATTCCTTGGTCAAATTGTTAGAAATAAGCCTTTGTCGTTTGTGGCATATCTCATCACAAGTCTTAAGCTTAGAGGAATGATGACTCACAAGTGCCTCTCTTTGTCCATAAAGAGGGTGTAATGTGGAGTGTAATACCTATGGTAGGGACACATAACACTAGGTGAGGTAAGCGTCAGCATAGCTGCCTCCTGGGATGACTGAAGAGTCAGACGCTGGGAGGGGGGAAGCGCAGTAACACCAAGACCATGAATCAGCTGAAAGACTTCATACAGGCCAGTTCACTCAGGGGTATGCACTGGGACATGAGCACGAGTGCCCTGGGTTCAGTCCCTCATCTTTGGGTGAAAGGCAACGTACTCTAACTGATGAGTATCAACCTCCTCCACATTGCACTGTAACAGCACATAACGGCCCCAGGCCAGGGCAGCGGTCCTTTGCTCTCGGCCCTGTTCAAATACATAAATGATGGACTCCATCTGGGTCAGCAAAGCACATAAGAGGCGGAAGGAGTCACGGGGCAGGACGGTTGAAAAGCTACAGTGAGGACCGAGTTGCTCGACTCTGGTGGATATACCTGGATGATCATTAACCTCTCTATGCTGCTGGGAAGCTGCTTCCAGGAACTGCCTCCTCCACCTTTTCCAGCTTCCTGACCACTACAAGCAGAAGAGATGCACAACCTTATGTTCTTTCTGACAGAGTAACTCAGACTGCCCAGCACACCCCTATGACCACAGCAACTTACCTGATTCAACTTGATTTTAAATTATCTAATTTAACTGTAGGAAATGGCCTTTGGCCTTATGGCTCTGCTTTTAAAAGCATTGCTTCAGCTCCAATCATTACATTTATGCATGAGCCACCCACTTTGATATGGAAATTGTTGCAGCCCAAGAGAATTTCATTAAGTAATTAAGGAGGAGGGCATATAATGTCATTTGCTGTAACTGGATCTACAGAACCAATCAATAAGTGACCATACATGCATGAGCCAGAAGCATTTCAATACCCTTAGTATCCCTGTGAAAAAGACAATGCAAGAGGGAGCTCCTTTATCTGTGACACAATCTTGTGGTCTCAGGCATATTTTCATTGCTTAAAAGAATCGCACGAGCCATGCTGTCATATCAAACCTCACAAAGCAGGCAGATTTATCGTCTGCCTGGAAAAGCACGGCAACCAAAGAGCTTTGCAGTTCCAAGCCGAGGGCTTGACAAGCACTGTAAGAATAAAACCTGCTTTATATCAGAGCTTTCATAATCAAGCCATGTTTTGCATTTATATTCCAAGTTTGCTACTCTTAAAGGTCAGTTTTGTTCTGAGTCTAAAAGAAATTCATGGTATTAAGTGCTAATGCAGCTGTAAATACAGCTTTCTAGCTTTTTTTTAATTTTATTTTTCTCCTCCTGTTCTGTTGGCTAAAACCCTAAGCAGCTGGTGTTTGCTAGATTGCATTCTTAGGGTGAAGAGTTTGTCCTACACACACAGAATGTGTTCATTCCTCAGGAATCAAGTGACCACACCAGAGCTAAACAATATGTAAAGCGTACAATTTATTTTGGACTATGATTTCTCCAGATGCTGAAAGCTGGTACATTTATTAACTTTTGCCTATAAACCACTGATTTTCAGCAGAAAAATGCATACAAGAATGAGAGAAAAATTTTACTAGGAGGTGTTATTTGGAACTTTGCTAAATACTTGCTGCTTTCATACCCTATGGTTTGCAACATTCAATCTCTGAACACAGAAACAAGACAAAGCAGACAAGTGTTTATTTGCAAGACACCTTTCATTAAGGCAAAATGTCTCGAGCTGACACTGACTGCACTTATGGAAAAATTTCCATCAAATCTGTGGGAGCCGGGGTGGGCTACCTATTTGAAGGCAGACCAGGTCACCAGTTGCAGTATGTCACGCATGGTTTGCAATCCAAACCTGTGCTATACAAATGGCATCCATTATACTCTAGCTTTGGGTTATAGTTGTCAGTTGCTATTTTTTTTAGGTGGGTATCAGTAGGCCTCATGATCGATTACCTTGGGGTCACATTTTCAGGGCTCTTTACAACCAGAGCAAACTGAGCCTTGGGCCCAAGGTCCAGGGGTAGCTGACTAACCGTTAAGACCCACTAAAATTAATAAGAGTCATAGGTGCAAGCAGTACTTCAATGATCAGATGTCTTTGAACATTTGCGTTTTAAATGCCCTGTGTGTGAAGGTTTAAGCTCTGGAAGACAGGACTGCTGCCTGAGTGCAGGCCTGAGGCCCACCTGCGACCACCAAGAGCTGGGACAGTGGCCTGGAAAATGAGTAAGCATTTTTATCCTTTGATACCACAGTTACTAAAATGCCTCAATCCTGCCAAGCAATCCATGACTTTTTTCAAATCTTTTTCCTAATCCTGTAAAGCTCAGAAGTCAATGGCACCTGAAAATGCCTGTGCCCTTCCCCAAAGGAGGGCCAGGCCCTATCTCAGGCTGCTGGCTGCCCAGCCTCGGGCTCTGCAGCTCTCTGACCGAGATGTTGTCCCATGCTCTGACCAAACTAATCACTACAGTAAATCACTAATACCCTGTGTGGAAAAGCCCTGGACACACATTTTTTGCACTGAATAACATGGTTTAAGCCCAGCTGGCAACAAAGCACCATGAGGCTGCTTGCTCACTCCTCCACCCTTGGTGGGATGAGGAGGAGAACATATAATGAAAAGCTCATGGGTCGAGACAAGGACAGGGAGGGATCACTCACCAGCTATCATCACGGGCAAAAAACAGACTCAACTTGGGGAAAAAACAAAATCAATTTCAGTTACTACCAANTCCCAGGCTCAACTTCATTCCCGATTTTCTCTCCCTCCTCCCCTCCAGCAGCGCAGGAGGATGGGGAATGGGGGTTTGGGTCAGCTTGCCACACCTTGTCTCTGCCGCTCCTTCATCCTCAGGGAGTCCTCCCTCACTCCTCACTCATCCCCTGCTCCAGCGTGGGGCCCCTCCCATGGGAGACAGTCCTTCATGAACTTCTCCAACATGAGTCCTTCCCACAGGCTGCAGTTCTTCACAACCTGCTCCAGCATGGGTCCGTTCCACGGGCTGTAGTCCTTCAGTCACAGATTGCTCCAGCGTGGGCTTTCCCATGGAGTCACAGCCATCTTTGGGGGCATCCACCTGCTCCAGCATGGGCTCCTCCCCAGTCTGCAGGTGGGCATCTGCTCCCCTGCTCACCTCCATGGGCTGCAAGGGGACAGCCTGCCATCTCACCACGGGCTGCAGGGGCTTCCCCTCCTTCACTGACCTTGGTGTCTGCATAGGTGTTTCTCTCACATTCCACTCCCCTCTCTGCTGCAGGTTTTTCCCTTCTTAAGTACATTATCCCAGAGGCGCTACCACCATCACTGACTGGGTTGGTCCGGGCCAGAGGTGGGTCCAACTTGTAGCCCAGGAAACTTCTAGCAGCTTCTCACAGGAGCCACCCCTGCAGCCCCTCCTCCACTACCTTTTACTTTTTGTTCTTATTTATGTGGGTATGCAGTAATGATATCATGTGTGCAGAAACTGTCTGCTTCACAATATGGCTTTCTGCATGTTTGCTAGTTGTCAATGCCTGTCTGGAGGAACCATCAGCAGCCACTGCTGCGGGCTGGGGGAAGCAGACCAATGGGGACAGAAGTAGTGAAGGGCAGTAATTTATATATCAGCAGCTGTGTGTGCTCCCTGGTGAGTCAGCAGCTGGAGATAAATTCATGCAATGGCAGCTGCCTATGAAATCTTCTTTGGCAAAGTTAGTACTGGAGAAAGTTTAATACATATTGCATATCAGTAATTTTAACACGCCTCTGCCACCTACTCAGACCTGGAAATTCTCGCCCTGCCCTTCAGGCACTCAGCGTGAAGGCTGAGTCTTCAGCATGGATGCCAAGCTACCATGAGCCGAGCTTCAATCAGGCAAGACTTGCTGCAGAGCTCATTTGCAGAGCTAATTTGGATAATGGATACAAATTTATAAATCATTTAAAACACAACAACACAAAAGCCTTCACCATGGTACCAGCTCCCACAGGATCATCTCCTTGCCAAGTTCAGTTTGTATGGGTAAAGCTATTTAAAACTTATTTTTCTTCAGCAAAAGGCAGGTAAGCCAAAAAATAGTTTCTTTCAGTCAGTAGTCAAAGGTAGAGATTTCTTGTTTAAAATATGTGAAAAGACCAATGTGGTAATTATATACATGAAAAGGCTATAAGAGAATTTATATACTAAATTACTGTAAAATTTAGGATGAAATTCTCATACTAAAATTGTTACCAGAAACCTCCATAACATACAGTGATAATTGGACACACTTCCAATATACTCCTCATACCAGATGTAGGCCGCTCAACTGAAACCACATCTTCAGGACATCCACACATGCATGTTGCAAATCGAAACAGAGAGGGAAACTTGAAAAACGCCAGTGTTTGGCACCTTCTCTGTTTAGCAACACAGGTAACTTTCAATGTAACATCTTGGTCCTCATTTCTCTGAGGAATAAATTAAGAGTCTAGTTCTGACTCTCTGTCCATATAATTCAAGCTGTTTGATTTTGAAAAAGAAACTGATCCTCCATCATTATAAAGGATCTCTTGAGTGTTACAAGAAGTGCTTTCACCCAGGTATTAGGATGTCATCTCACTGGAGTAAGAGATCATAGCCCATGACTTGTCAGGCACAGACTCCAACATTTCTCTTTTGGTCAGTAATTATATATGAAAACATACATACATATATATACATATCATCCCTCCCACACATCCACAAATAATCAGTCATGGAAATTGAGGTGGTCAAACCCAACAAGACCTTATTTTTCCTTCTTTGATGATATCTTCAATTTTAATGTGATTGAATTTCAGGGGGGGACTCAAAATTTCTCATCTCTTCCCTGAATTACATCAATACCAAAAAATTATTTGAAATAATTGTTTAAATAAATATTATTTTGAGGGAAACCTATTTTTGAGAAATCATTTCAATAGCCTTCTCAAAGATCTTTTATATTCTTAATATTTTTAGCTTTAAAAACATGACCATGTAAGGAAAAACATATAACATTTTTTTTTTTAGTAAGTTTGATTTTCTAAATAAAAGAGAGACTGATATCCAATCTTCATAACTCCAGGAAGTTTACATATGTTATGATTAAAGGCAATAAATATACACAATTGCATAAATACTTTATTTCCATAAATAATGGACACAGGTGAATAGTGGCCTAACCATAATTTCAGCTAGACCTGGCCAGCTTGCTGAGGTGCTGGCTCTCAGCAGGGCTTGCACTATTAGTTTAACAGTGAGGATCAGAAATGGCTCATGTCCTGCCTACTCGGAAAGCCCTGTAGACACGATTTTGAAGAACATCGTGTAGACAGGATTTTTGAAGGTAGGCTACAAAGTCAAGTCTGCAGTTTACATGATTTTTTTTAAGTTCCTGTCATTTGGGGCTGCTATCATGGGCACCCTGTTAACTGGATATTGTTATTATTGGTGCAAATGTTATCTCAACATATAACTAGCTAGCCACTCTCATAGTAATATGATACAACAAAAGATAGAAACATAACTTCCTTTCTCTACGACCAAAACATGTCCTGCAATAAAGGCAGTATATCAATTAATGGTTGGAGCCTTGATTTACAACAGAAAATCTGAAAGTGATGCTGTAACCATATTTAAGCAAATATTTTAAATACAAAATTACACAAATACATACAGAGCGATTTCTAGACACGTCAACATTGTAAGTAAAACTGAGCTCAAGTGCTGAAGCAGGTCATGGTCAGATGTCTTGTCAGACACAGGAAGCAGAGAGAATCAGAGAAGGTGTGTTTTCTGGATAGAGAATGAGGATATTAGGAGGAGTCTTGGAAAGTGGGAGTTGTTGTTCTGACGGTATGGCAAGGGGCAGCAACTGGGTTTGCTGAGCATGAAGATCTTGCATACTTTCTCATGTCCTTCACCAGAAGTGGCCAGCCTGGCTCTCCCAGCAGGCACCAGGGTCTGCAGCCGCTGGCAAACAGCAAGTAGAGCGTCTTGAGCTTGTTCGCAGGCCTGAGAGTATGTGAACTCTCCGAGTCCAAATATTTCACCATATCTTCACAAGCTGAAATGTAACTTTGTAAAAAAACTGTTCTCTATAGTATCTATTTCTTGTGGAAGCCATATGCTAACATATATGCATGAGTTATGTAACTGTTGCAACACTACCAAGCTGTGTGAGGCAGTGACACAAGGCTTATTTTATGCTCCGGGTTAATGCTAAAAAAAAGGGGCCTCAGCTGAAGCCTGACCATGTCCAAGAGTATCCACCCAACCTCCGGTGCAGGGTGAGCCGCTCTGGCCAGGACACTTGGAGAACTGGGGACGGTCAGCCCAGATGTCGCATTGCCATCTAGTGTTCATCCCAGAAACTGCACGGCGAGGCCTGGGAGGTAGCACTAAACGTTTAAAAGCAAGGAAGGTTTTCAGAAATGTTCGACTGGAAGGTTATCATGTAGTGGCAGCAGGAAATTCTTAATAGAAATCTCTAGTCTCATTTCTTCTTTTTCTAAAGGACCAAGAATCAATGTTGCAAGGGAACAGCAAGAGAAATTTGAAACTCTCAGCCCTTCCATTTTCCTGGATGTTGGAAAACCCAGGGAAGAGCCCTGTGTAACCTCTCTCTGTAAATATAGAAAGGCCAATCTGCAGGTAAGCCTTGCACAGTGTTTCCTGTTTCAGCTCAGTATTTGCTTGCGAATAGAATGCAAATACGTTAAGTTTCATTTCTCATTCAAAATTATTCACTGTTTGTCTTTGGGATTTCTCCATGGTTTGCACATTACTCCTACACTGCAAACAGTGACTCAATGAGTTGTAAAGCATTGATCTCTGCCACTTCTGGCAGGTGTGTTGCATTCCCAAGTTTTGCTGCATGTGGACCAAAAAAATTAATATTGTCAAAACTCTGAAATATGCATTTTTATATCTAAACATGTGTCCTGGTTTTGGCTGGGATAGAGTTAATTTTCCTCATAGTAGCTGGTATAGTGTTGTGGTTTGGATTTAGTATAAGAATAATGTTGATAACACAGGGAAGTTTTCGTTACGAGCAGTGCTTACCCAGAGCCAAGGCCTTTCCTGCTTCTCACCCCCACCCCCACCANGGGGGGGGGAACACGACGTTAGGAATTATGACGTTTGTCTTCCCAAGTTACAATTACTTAGTATGATGGAGCCCTGATTTCCTGCATATGGCTGAACACCTGCCCGCCCATGGGAAGTGGTGAATGAATTTCTTGATTTGCTTTGCTTGTGTGCATGGCTTTTGCTTTACCTATTAAACTGTCTTTATCTCAACTCATGAGTTTTCTCACTTTTACTCTTCCGACTCTCTCCCCATCCCACCAGTGAGCAAGTGGCTGGGTGGGGCTTAGTTGCTGGCTGGGGTTAAACCACGACAATGTGCCATTCAAGGTTTCAAGCTGAAAGAGAGCATTTCTTCCTAAACACATCCAAGAAGTGGCTGTAATAAAAACTTAGAAGAGATTAGTGAGAGAAGTTAATAGAAATCTGCTCCTGAATTATTTAGCTGGGTATTCTTTTCATTCATTTCTCTCTTCTGTCTACAAAGAGGTTTAGGGGAGGTTCCATAAAAGGGCTTAGGTGTAAAGCAAAAACAGCAGAGGTTTTAAGTACCTGGTACCATATTTGTGAATAACTTAACTTGGCTGCTCAGCAAGGGAGGATTGGGTACCTGAGATGGGGATAGGACAGCAAAGGCCAGCTGTCTCAGAGGGACTCTGCCAAAGCTAGTCAAAAAGTCTTGGTGACCAGCCTCCTACATGACTTTTGTGGCCTCCTGTACTCATGACCTTGCTTTCTGTCTTGTTTTCAGCCCAGCAACTGTGTTGAAGAGCCCAGTCCTGAAAAAGGCAGCTATAGAAAGTGATTATAAAATGATCTAGCAAGTCTTCTCACATGACATGCTCTGGATATTTGAGATATACGTGAGGGATGAGTGGTATGTTATGGACTCTGTGGGAGATCCAGGCCTTCCTAAACTAGCTGCTAATAAAAAAATTAGGTGTCCTGAGATATATTGCATTTATACAGTTAGGTAACTGAGACTGTTCACAGCATTCCTGGTTTCCCTGGATTGCTTGCATGTGTGTACGGCACACACCCACACTTGGTAGCGTATCAGCAGTAAACAGTTTGAGGGCTGGTGGGCAACAAACTCACTTGTGATATGATATTCCTGGTGCCCCAACCTGTGCAATGCCCAGGGCCTGCTGTGTTCAGCCTTGTAGGGCTTCTTGTGGAGCACTGCAGCCTGCCTTTCACTTTACAGTCATCTGCCTGCACACCCCTACCTGCATCTGCAGCTGTTCTCCCTGTCCTGGTCTTCCAGAGCACTCTTATCCTCAGTGCCCTGCACGGGGGCACTCAAAAATTATTGTTATGGCTGTTCAGTTAGGTTTTGTCAAAAGTCACTGCCATCGCCATGTAAGTTGCCCTTCCTCCCTCCCTCTACATTTCATTCCCTGCTTCACAGTTTTTACTTTAAAGCCATATATTAGGGAGCAAGTAGAGCATAGTAGAGAAGAGTTTTTCAGACAGACAATTAACACTTCCCAGTAATGTGCACACACAAGGCTCAGCAGCCAAACAGAGCTGCAAAAACTGTTCCAGATTGAAGCATGTGTCTATCAACTCTATTAGCACAATGAGGGAGTGAAAGCAATGACAAGATCAAGATGTAACTGCAGTTCCTTTGAGAATGGTATTTGCAGTCAGTGCTTCACTGGACAGGATGCCCTGAAGAGGATGCTCCTCTGGAGGGACCCCTGTCACTTCTCATCCGGGTTGGCCACTTAGGAGCACATTCCCCTTCTCTCTTTCCCCTTCCTTCCCTTGTATATTTGTTTGGATTTTGTTTTGCCCAAATGGAAGAGTTACTGTTACAGTTGCTGTATAATGTGAGTTATGGAGCCCACAAATGAATCTTTGTGACTGTAAACCTATTTCATCATTCTTTGTGCAATAGTGAGAACTTCTGGTCTCTTTCAGATGAAGACCAAATAGGTGTATTTAACCACTTGCCATAGATTTAAACTTTCATAAAACCATTTAACAGATCTCAGCTCAGATCTGATTGATCAGAGATAGTTGCTTAGACTGTCTCCCATTTGTGCTACATCAGAGAGGTTGAAATGCAAAGTCAAATGTATTAGCTTAAGATAGTACCACCACAATTGGTTTAAACCCATCTGCTTGACTTGTTCTGTCTCAGTCAAATGTGAGAATTTTCAATTCAATTTTCACTATTAGTGAATAAACAGATATCAGATATTACTGAAGAACAACTATCACCTGCTATCTGGGAGGCTTTGATTCGGTGTGATCTGCCCTCCACCACTGCAGCCAGGGCCACTCACCATTCTCCTGTTCATGAAGCCGTGAAGTCCAGATTGCAGGACTGACACTCTTAGCAGGTGACTTTGAGCTAAATACACTCTTGAAAGTTTTCCACAGGGGTATGAGGCATTGCCATGCTAAACCATCTGTGCAGCCTTGCCTTTCTTTAACTTTGTGTAAAATTTGGCCAGACTTCAGGGACCTCCAGCATCTTCACTCAGTTATTCCAGACAGAGCAGCCCCTTCGGGGTCAAAGCAGCATTAAACAGAAGTACTTAAATGTTTTGATAGTTGGTGCTGCAATGCCTAAGGGGTGCTTGGCCCCAGGAGGGAATTCAGGTAAAACACAGGGTAAAATCTGGCACTCAGATGAGTTCATAAAAGCTGGTGTGCTGAGAAATAGATCAACTAAACTCCAAAAAGTGTTCCATCTTTCTCCTTCCTTAAGGAGAAGATGCATTTAGCACTTGTGTTATAGTTCCTGCACCTGGCTAGAAAGGGAGAACAAGAGTTTATGGTCCTTGATTTTTGGATTACTTCTGGTTTTAACCCAGTAAGAATTAAAATCAGCATAAAAAGAGTCCTCTGCCTCTCAAGCAGTATCCAAAGTAGAGCCAAGATCCTCTTCATCTTTGTGGGTTAGCAATCATCTTCCTCTAGGAATTTAGCCTCATTTGGAGGAATAACCTGAATCATAGCATACCCTCTTCATCTGAATTAATGTAATCTAAATGGATTCATATAAAAATAGGAGCTTTTAGAACCCACATAGTCCACATTCTGGCTGATACCTTTAGTCATTAACTTATTTCTACTGCTAGAAACATTGTGTATGTCTATCAGATATGGCTCCTTCAGGACTGTACTAAGTGCCAAATGAACTTATGCAAGAGACATGTATGTACATCCATTCAGCAAAGCAGGTGATGCTCCTGGGTGCTCAGGGAAGCCTCTGCTGCCTGGAAGAATAGATGGTGGCTGGAATAGATTTTCTAAATTAACCTCTTAACTGCACTGACTTGTCATTGAATTAAAGTATGTGCTTTGACAAAAGTTCTTTCTTAGTGCTTTTTCCCATTGCTCATAGGAAAAATAGAAATAATTAGAGGATCCTGGTTCCCCTTTTGTCCTTGTTTTCCAGCAGTGTGAGTCCATGAATGTCAACAGTGTTCTTCAATTTATCCTGATTGAGACAACCAGGCTGAGGTTGTCAAGACTGCAGAATAAAATGCAGCTGCTGCCACATGACAGTCAATGTGTGTGTGTGCGTGCATGCATTAATTGTAGTGCATACTCCAGATTTCGCAAAGCAGACTCACTGTTTGACCAGTGCAAGGATAAATAGTTATACCTGTAGAGTGAATGCAGAGAGAAGGATATGCTTCCACATTTGTGGTAAAAGCACAGGAAATGCCTGAATTTATATGTCAGTACTCAAAAACACCTGTATCGCCAGCAGGCTTTTACCTTTCACTGATGGTTTGAGGTCACAATCGTGTTTTAGCTCCTATCATGAAAGAAAGTATCAGTGGAGATATTTACCTTTAGAAGCATTCACATATGTGGGTTTTCCATTTGGAAAAATTACAAGGAAAACGTAAGGTCAAAAAAGTGGCTTTCCCAGTCCTGCATACAAATTTTCTAGTGGGGCAGAAATTGCAATTGCAAATGTGTCTAAGGTTCATCCAAAACCTAAGTCACATAAAAGAGCACGCACACGCCTATATGTAAGTCCTGATTTATCCACAAATCCTTGGTGTTACACAAGTGATGCTCTCCTGAAAAATATAGGTGTGTCTGGTTATATCAAGCACATATTTTGTAAAACACCAATTCACAGAACTCAGGGGAAACCCTGGCCTTAGCAAAACACTCCAGAATATTAATGGGCATCGAAATTTCTGTCTTAGTGATGCATCTGACGATCTGTAATTCAACTGACACTTAGGATGTGTTTTTTCTCACACTGCCTTTTAAAGTGACGTAATTATTTCTGGTGATGTCGGCTGGCAGAGGGTACAACAATGAATTTCAGCCAGCATTATTTTTGACTGACTATGCTGAAATGAAGCAGAAGAAATTGTGAAAAACTGTATGCCCTTTGGGTGGCGCCTACTGCAAAGCATTTGGTTTCTTTTCTTACACAGTAGAGCTGAGAAAGCTTCCAGCCTGACCTTAAATTTCAGGCTCCTTTGGGTACTGCTGGGAGAGGGTGTGACCACAGAGCCTCAGGGATATCTGATATGCAAAGAGGGACAGAGAATAGAAAACGAATAGCATCTATTTATAAGTGCAGTTTGCATTTGGTAAGTGTGAGTCATTTGCCTCTTTGCTTTTGGGTTTTATATGGTTACTGAAAAAGCTGTAAACATATTTTATTAGTCATTAAATTTATTATTTTTTAAAATACTGTTGATGTGTACATCCATGAATAAAACAAGTCCTTGCCTAGTCTCACAGTTAAACAAACTGAGAAAACATCAATTTTCTTTCTTTTTTAGGGTGTAGTGGCACGTTTACATAACCTTAACAGACACCGGTAGGCTATGTGGGAAGAACAGGTTTTAAGAAAGGCTTTGAAAGTATAATTAAGGTTAGACATCAAGAGCTGGCACACCGGCTCTGGGGTGTAAGTATATGGGCTGTTAGATCTTGGATTAGATCTGATTTTCACTAGTGATTTTCACCCATAAGGACCTGGGGTGGGTGGGGAACGTGAGGCAAGAACGTAGCCAGGCTTGCCTCCCACCCGACCTGCTGGGCCAGCAGAGCCAGCGAAGGCTGTTGTAATGTGCTGCTGCTGGATGTGCTAACACCATGCTGCCAACACCTCCAGCTCAAGGGAGTCGAAAGGAGGTCTCTCTCTCTCTCTCTCTCTCTCTCTCTCTGAGCTTGGTTTCCTGGGATTGTTTTAGAATTGCTTCAGTTTATACATGCTGGTGCTCAGCTCTGCCCACAAAGTCTCCTCCTTTTTGTAATCCAGAGAATAAATGTTGTATGTCACTGGTATTCATAATATATCATGCGGCAACATGAAAGGTAATATGCACTTCTAAGCAGCTGTGAGGTGCCAGAGTACAATGCCATAATAAGGTAACCCATAACCTCGCTTATTCATCAGTTTATAAAACCAATCTCTAGGAAAAGAAAACACATCTAAAATACCAAGAAAAGAAAGACAAGAACTTAGTTATTCAACACTGAAGATTTTATTTACAATTAGACATAAGGACTTTATTTTATTTGTATTGCGCTCATTAGCATTTCTAATAAATGTTTATCCTGCACTGTTTGAACAAATGTAAATACTTAACATTAGCCTTAATAACATGAATTAACAATAACTGTAACTGATGCTTTGGACAAAATAACTACTAACTATAATTCAAGTGCAATCTAGGTGCTGAACATAGTTTAAAAGTCCAAACCTGCACTGAGATCAATGAGATTATACATATGAACAAATGCAATTTTGTGCATGCAAAATTGGGCCCTGAGTCATTTAAAATCATGGCCTGACTTGCTGGATCACCACATAGCACTAAACAACACTAGTAGAGCAAACACTAACTTGCTGACAATTGACTTGAAGCCAAAGAAAATGAAGCTGAAATGCTCGTGTATCAAAAATGACAGGAGAATTGCTGTTGTTCCTTTCGTGAAACGATCTCATCATTAGAATCTGGCGCGAAAGACTAGTTTTATTATAAAAGCGTGGTGTATGATCTTGAACCACAGCATAGCTGTGCTTGTTTCATAGGAGAAGGTGACTTAATGACTTTAGCTGTCCTCATACATTTTTGACCAGTCCATAGGACCCTAGGGAAGCCTTCAGTTGTGTCAAACAGTCCCCAAACTAATATGGGAACAGAGCATCACATATGACGCCAGCAATAATGTAGAGATGAGAGAAAGGTCTTTTCATTGACTAGCAAGCACAGGCTCTCTACGTGAAAGCAGAACTTGAGTGTCATGCCTCCTTCACATCTCCTGCCCTATTACTTTGCATTTCCATCACAGCTGGAAAAAGAGAGTGTAGCCATGTACCACATAGACCTTGCCTTCAAGAATAATCTCTTGGGACTTCTGTGATTCATCAGCTCTGCTTATAGTTACACAACTTTGTCCACAAGGAACATGGGATTAAATCAACAGCATTTTAGTCAGTTGGGTATTTCCCTTTATTTCCAAAGGGTGAAAATACCTTTACTAGCAAGACAAACCTTTGTGGTTTAAAGTCCATTGTAGCTTTATTTCCAAACACCAGGCTATGAGAGGCTGGCCATGTTTGATTTTTCTTTTTCTTTGCAGCTCTTATTTAAGGGGACAAAAGATCCGAGAAGAGGTCTTATAAAATGCTCTCGTTCTGAATTCAGTGAGGCCATGGGAAGAGACCCCACAACACTCAGTATCTGCCCCATTGACTCTCATTTCTAAGATATGGCATTCAGATTAAATGAAAAAGTAAACCATTTACACAGGTGGCAGTGTTTGGTACCTGTCTATATGCTGATGCACCTCATCAAACAAATAGTTGCACAAATTTCCTTGTGGCAGATGGTTTATCAGTAAAGAATTGGGGCTACCTGTTTTAATTTATGTTCTTCTATAGCAAGGAAGTGGAACTCTCCGATGTTTGATCAAAATCATTACCTTAGTCTTTCCTGTGTCTGGAGCATTCTCGAATTTTTTCTCCTGACCCTAAAGGTGACATACCAGATCATTCTCTAAGGGAGGGCTTGGGTGAAGTGGGGTTAGGGCAGAGCAGAGGCTGGTGTCGAGCAAGAGCCAGAAAGAAAAGCACATGGGAGACAACAGAAGGAGCAGTGAAGCAGGCTGGAAGTTAGGGAGTGGTTCAGATTACTAAATGCCTGTGAAGCCAAATGTTGAGCTCTATCAACATATGAATGACTGTGGTGTGTCTGTGAGCCATCTCCATATAAAATGTATAAACAACATATTTTAGTAAGTCTTTTATTAACTTCATGTATTACAGTTAGTAACTTTACATAATAAACTTCACATTCAATGCAATTCACATCCCTGAATAGAGGACAGAGAGCAGTTCTATTGCAGCAGCTTCCATTCCTTGAAGGAACAGAAGAAACGTTGCAATGAGAGCATCTAGAGCACAGCATGAGCTCAAAGGTGTTGTCATTCCCAGCCTGTGCTCAGAGACAGAACATCAGCAAACTGCTTTCATTTGTCTTGCAAATCCCAGATGAAAAAAATGTAGCAAGTTGCATAAAAGGCAGAAGGTGGACTAAAATCCAACTGCACCTCAACTTCAGTCTGCTTGAATGTCAGATAGAATTTGTAACAAGGTTCAAATAATCAAAGTTATTTGAAAGCATAGTTTCCATGGTGGCCTCGTTAGTGATGTCAGAAGCGCGGACCTTTGGAAACACCAGCTTAGTTGGGTTAGTGAGTTGGTCTTCTCAAAATGGAAAAGCATGTTGAATTCCATAGCATGTGGACTGACTGTGCCTTGAATCATACCTTTTGTCTCTGAATTTTAACATGCTGCTTGGCTGAAATTTCAATTAAACACTGACTACCTCTGAAGTCTTCTGTTACCTGTAGTGAAATAAAATCAGAATGCAGCATGCAATGCGGTAAGTCTTTTGTCTTAAAAATATCTCTTTACGACAGCATACTGCTCACCATAACATTCACGTCTCTTCACTTCTTTTAAATCACTCCAAAAATGTGTTTGTTTCCCCAGATGTCAGTGCATTAATCCACCACTTGGTTATTCTACCCATGATGGGAGTATATTTAGTCTTAGTGGGCTAGGTATGTTCAGGAGATGTTTAGACTAATGTGACAGTGATGCACGACTGAGAGAAAGAAGTGAGAAACCTTATCCAACACTCAATAAAAAAATGTCATTTACAGTGGGTTCTCTGAACCCCAGACAGGGGTATGTCTTGGAAGAGCACAGGAATCTGCAGCTGTGTGCCCTCTGTCCCAGAGAAGTACTAGAGGGCACTTCTGAACAGTTTAGCAGCCTTGGATAAAACGTCAATTTTCGTAAACTCACAACAATCATGTTGTGTTTTGGAATTAAAAAGAAGGCTGGTCTTCTGATATAGCTCCCAAAACAATCTCCTGAGTGTGTTAAAAGCATCCTGAAAAATTAAGGCTGGGAAGAGAATTTGAAAACATTATCTAAATTATCTGGATGATTTCCCACAGAACAACTGCTGAATTTACTAGCACTTAAAAAATAAGAACAGCTAAATAGGTAATGATTCTGAACTTCTTGAAAACCTGAGAAAAAGTGCTGAGGACTGAGCTGTTAGTGCTTACTTACTTATTTTAATTTCTTTGATCTGCATATGAAATAAGAACCCATGAATGCGACGAACAGCACAGAACCTGCGATCATTAACACCATCTGCAGCATACTCAGTAGCTGGACCCGACCAGTGACTTTATTTCTGAACATTTCTGCTTTCACATCCCCAATAACAGCAGACTGAAACAGTGCAAAAAAAAATCAGTGAAAGGTAAGTATGCAAGCCCTCACTTGCTGAATATATACATGCAAATCACAGCCTGAGTTTAATTGTTCAATTCCAGGGCACCAAGACTGAAAAAGCTAGGTCGTTTCTTTTTTTCTTTTTTTTTTTTTAAGATTAAAAGACAGAAGTCTTTCTGTCTTTAAGTGAAGATTAAATGACAGAAAATATACTAACCTCATTTAGCCAAAGAAGAGGAAAAATATAAGGTTTTTTAACTTTTGATAAAGCTCTGAAATGAGAAAATAAGTACAGCATGTTATCTTTAGTTTGTTGCATAAGCCCAGTCTCTACTTAAACATTTTTATTCTCCTCTAACTACTCTAACTACATTTCTACCTTCCAGGTGTACCTTTTTAGTATAGCTTTGGGCTGACAAAAAAAAAAAAAAGCCTAAAACTGATAACAGACATTTTACATATCAGGAACCATCTCTTTCTGTCTAGTCTTCCATATGTGGGTAGTCAGAAAAAAGAAAGAAAGGATGGACACAGCTGGGTGTTGGTGGGAGGGTCTGAAGATCTGTGTGGTGTTCACCTGCCAGATGTACAGGATCCCAAAATGCACATCTGTACATGTACATTTGGGCCAATGACGAGAAAGAAACAGCTAGAGGCCGGTCAATCCATGGGATAAAATCCATCTAGTGACAGAGCACACATAAATTCTCTCTTTCTTATTGGACTTATCACAGAAAATACATTTTGCCTTCTAGTTCAGCCTCATGGCCCCCATTTGGGTTTTGTAAGAATGTTGTTCTTAAGAATAACATAATAATGTTGCCTTGTAAGCTTCTGTGGGGAAATCAAAAGTGTGTTAAAATACTTGGGCAGTGCCTTGCTCAAGAAGACTTGCGCTTTTGCTGAAATTTATGTTCTCTGAAAAGTCGTGACTGAAATTTTTGCAAGAAAGATGAAAAAGCTTTGGGAAAGTATTTTTATTCCTTCTTTTCCCAGTCATTTCTATTGACACTCTCATAGACCAATCAGGCCTCTTGAAAAAAGTCTTTAAAAACAAAATAATGAAGTAGTACTTACTCAATTTTTGGTGCAGGCTTCACAAGGAGGTTTACTTGCAGCCTTTTCGCAAATCGTAGCGTAAAACCAGTGATCTAAAACCAGAAAAAAAAAAAACCCACATTTATTTTGATTTTTGAATTGGATACCCAAGCCTAGAATATGGACTGTGTCAAAAAGGACTTTGGTATTATCTTACCCTTATGTTTTTAAGGTTCCCATTTTTATGAAATTTTAATGCTTCTAAATGTCTCTCATTTCTCGTAGAAGTTCTGATTTTGTGGCTTTACCATAGTTACTTTTGTAATTTGCAATGAAAATTGAAGGAAAAAAAAAGTTTAAAAATACTAAAACTGTCATGAAAAGTTTCATATAAAAATATTTTTTATGCTTTTTTTTCCACCAGAAATTAGCTAAATTTTCTTTTTCAATAAGAAGGATGTTTAACTTGCATAGGGCCGAAAACAAATATTTCATATCAGAACAAACATATCAAAACAAAGGTCAGATCTTTTCTTCATCTTCTTCTTTTCTCCTCTGTCCTCCACAAAAATAAAGACAGGGTGTGATTCTTGAAAATTTAATATGAGATTTAGGAAATTCTGGTTGTTGTTTCTATTCCAAATAAGGTGAAACAACTATAGATGTCCTCATTGAAGTTACATAGCTTAACTGTCTAATTATATGACTGAAAATATTTTAGTAAGAAATCCTGAATTTTAACTTTTCACCCAAATTCAGAGCAAAATGAAATCTTGATACCTTAGAATTCATCACACAATTCAGAAAACTTTGGTAAATACACTTAAAGTTAAGAATCTGGATCACTTGAACAGAAATAGAGGTAAAATTGGAGGTAAGGCAATCAAAATCAGAGCTGTCATAAATTCATTCAGTTTGGGATCTCTGTTGGACAATCTGAGTCACAAAGACTATTAGGTCTGTTCTAGACTAGTCTGTTCAGACTTCTAGAAATTTTCTTGGAAGTAAACTAATCCATATTATTTAATTTCAATTGAGATAGTAATTATACAAAAATGGCTAGCAATAGAAAATTAAAAAATTAAGTATAGAGGGAACAGAAGAACTTTCACAGAAAAAAATTTTCTCAAAGTATTTGAAGGTCATAGAAAAGCTATAGCATACTTCGAAGTTTGCAGAATCTATTTAATCCCACATTCCCAATAAGAAAAAATCTAAACTTATTTTCCAACTTTGAAGGTCAGAATAAGACAAACTTCTGCTCTAAATTTCCCCTGCTAAAACCATAACACTTTTGTGAGCAGATCTTGCAAAAGCAAGCGTGAAAATATTATCTTCTGCTCATCACTCTGGTAAAAGGCCTACTCTACTACAATTACATTTAAACATTGCAAGTTTATTGAGTTACAATTATTAAATATTTGGACTTACAGGCTCTACATCTAGAAATGTCTCATGCTCCTTCTCATTTGGGCTCAGGCCTTCAACATCATGCAATATAGAATCACTTGCGTGAAGAAAATGCGGAAGAGATATAAATANGAATCATTAAGCCTTGTTTCAGTGCTCATCTTCTGAGACCATTTTCCATGCAAACATAGTTTTTTATATAGACTTTTTTTTTTCCTGTTAAAAATGTTAATAGTCCCACCCCCCAAAAAAAAATTGAGCATTTCTGTGATTCTACTGTCATGAGGAAAATTTGCGTGGTGAAACAAATTGATGTTACAAATCCTGCTTGTCTGTGCCTACATTGTGGAGCTGGCAGTGCTTCCACTTTCATGCTGAGGTGAGGATCTATCTGCCTGTCAGTCTTTCCCCGTAGCTTCATGATCTTGTTTTAGTAAAAAGCAAGATTGAAGGGAACCCGTGCTGTCCACTCTGCACCAAATGCAGACTCTGTATACATTTATTTTATTATACTGATGCTAAAATAAGCCAGTAGTGTCTCTCAGTCTCTGCATGTATATATAGTTGTACACACACACAGTGTGTGGATTATCACAAATACAAGGACTGTGACTATCTCTGGCTTTTATACAGTTCCCCCTCCTTTCCTTTCTATACATGCATTCCCGCAGTTTCAGTATACAATCTATTTTGCAGAGCACTATGCAAAATATAGAAACATTATAGTCCTCATTTTGGGAAATGAGGCTGCAGAAATGTGAAAGGTCTCACGGGCAATCTGTGGAAGAATTCTGACAAACACGAATGTCCTGGATCTTAGCGTAACACCTCAGCTATGGGACATGTGCTTTCTTCACAGTTAAATGGCTTCTTTGACAGTACCAGGTCACTACTATACCTGCTTTGCAGGCACTAATGTCTAGGACTCCAGCTATTGTGCAGTTCTTTGATATAACTTCATCTGTACAGAAGCAATAATTATCTCTGACTTCAGCAGGTGATGCAAATGCTTCACGAGGAACTGTGAAACGATAGAGTGAGATTCCTTTCACGTCCTGCTTGCCCTGGAAAACTCCATAGATTGATCTACGTATAAAAGAGGAGAAACATGTTTCAGTCATTTGGATTAAAACTCTGAATTCATGTCAATACTCCTTAAGGATCCCCCAAACATCTGTCTCTCTTAAAAGAAACAAGTACTCCAGGGAGCCAATGTCTAGGCTCCCTTCACACTGTTCAGCAGTTTGTAGGGGTGTTCCTCTGTAACGGAGAACATTCCATACTTTCACAAAAGGATGTGCAAGCTCAGAGGTGAGCACAACAATACACAAAAAGACAGACAAAAATACTACTAATAAACAATATACACAAAACTAAAAAAAAATATTTAAGAGCCATTTTCCCTACACAGTTCTACACCCACTGTTATTATGCAATTTTGAAAGTTTTTGGACTATAGTAGAGATACTTATCAATATAAATCATCTCTTCTATAGACTTTTTGCTGATCTGATGATACTAATCTAAGCCTTATGATGCAGGCAACATTCTGCATATAACTTTTTTCCACTGCATATGAATCAGTATACCACTTAAGCTTCTTTTTGCTGACACATTATCAACTGATACAGAGATATGGTTGTTACACAGTAATGTAACCGGGGCAGCAACACTTTGTATTGCAGCCAAACAAAAGAAGCATTCTGGGTTTTGCAACATGGACAGAACCATTTTCCATGACTCGGTTTCAGCATGACCTTTGGGCAATTGTTACTGTCCTTCCTCATTGTTCATAAATTGCAAGAAATAAATGGCCAGAGGGATCTCTCAAACTGTGTGCAATCGATCCAAAGAATTTTATCATTTCTCCTCTCCATATAATCCCCTTTTCCATGACTTGTGAAATGCTTTCCAGTTTGGGGATACAATTACTTCACCAAAAAAAAAGAGCTTTAACTTCATGTAAAAACATCAATCATTAAAAACAAACTTTCTGCAAAGCAAATGGCCCACTTTAAACCTAGTTAAAAGGAAGCAGCTCTTTCCAGGCAGCAAAATAGACAAAGAGGTCAAACCTCCCAAAGTAAATACACTGTGATGCACTTTAAATCTTTTACCATTGCTTTCAGCGATCCCACTGGAGAACTCTGGGACACTGGCTAGCCACAGCAGAAGCAGCAGGCTGAAAAGCCATCAGTATGGGATGTATTAAGCAGGTTTGTTTGTTTGCAAATACATAAAAATAAAATATGTAAAAATATCCTGTGAGAAAACAATTTTGAGTATAGTGTATGAGAGTAAATCCAGTTCTGCATAAATGATGTTCTGCAGAAATGCCAAATATACCTATTGCCTTCTCAGACCAAATAAGGCAGGTTATAGCCTGGATCTTGATCTTAGAAGTTCAAGACTTTGAACCCTGTGGCCCTCAATGTCTTTCATAGATCTGTAACAGCTCACAACAGTGTCAGATATTCCTGAATTATACATCTGTAAATGGCTGAAATAAAATACATCATAAATAGCTTGCTACCTGACATAAATAAAAGTGGTAGAATCAGGTTCTGAATCATGAGCACAGCTTGCAAATTTACTTGTGTTTACGTGAAATGTTTATGTTGAACTGCCTCGGGGACCTAAGCCCAAGCAGAGCCACTGCAGCCACCCTCCGAAATGAAAGAGCATTCGGGTGGCACGTGCAGGCATGTATGCACACCAGGAAGGGACCAGCCTACCTGCAAATGTCAGAGGAGAAGAAGCGCAGTATCTGATCCTTCTTAACAAATGGTGGGAACGATGCCCCATCTGTGAATAAAATAAAATAAGAGCTTCAAAGTAATTTCACTTAGAAGACATGATTTAATTTCTAGCTCAAGACTCAGCTGTTACTTTCCTATAAAGCTGTGAAAAAGAGAATCAAAATGAGTCATTTATGGGGAAAATATTTATGTAAGTTATTGCACAGTGACAGGCACTCCACAGACAACATTGGACTGTTTTTGAAAGCAAGCCAAATTATGGCAGCTGTTTTGTGGTTGGTTTTGGCTTTTTTTTCACAGATGTGAAGCTGTATGATCAAGCCCATTAAAACCAGAGGATACAAAAAACAATCCTGCTTAATACAAACCCCAATACCTGTTGCCATTGCTTCAAGGTTTATGCAGTCTAGAGGCCTAAACCTTTCTAGAGATGCTTGGTTGCCCTGAAGTTATGGCACTCAGCACTTACAAGGAACACAGCTTTAGGCTTCAAAACTGCCTATTTAATAACCAGTGCTAAACCTTTTTTCACCAAAGATTGCTCAAGCGGACCTCATCTTTGTAAGCTGAGATCCTCTCTATAGCTAATGGAGAGAAGGAAGGACTTCTAGGGCACAAGCCATCTCACTCCATGGTAGACGTGCAAAATAGGTCAGAGGAATAGCATTCTGGAGATGTCTTTTTCTCTACTTGTTATGAAAAGAACACAGACAGCCAGTTCAGATGCATATTTCTGCACTGCAAGCATCCCAAGTTAAGTAAGAGCACTCTCTGCCATTTTCTCAAATGAGGTGTTGTAACAAACCTTTAACCAGTACATTTGTAACTTCTTGCTATGATTTCTGTTTAGTTTCTTAGTCAGCAGCCATAACCAAGGGATTGAAAACATCTGTGGTATCTTTGAATCTTGTTGGCAAGAGCGATAAAAGCTAAATTACATACTGCCACTTGCCCACTGCTGACAGAAGCACTTTTTTATAAAGAAGATCCAAGACCATCCTAGACACACACTGTATTTCTAAATCTTGGCAGTCTTGGAGAGTTTGCAAACATGGACTCATTTCAAGCCCCATACAAGTATACTGCTTAATATTTTTATCTAGATATTTACTTATACTATCTATGCTACAATTTGGTGTGAAAGCTTGCACGATAAGAAGGAATTCTCACACTTACAAGACTTTTTAAACCTGCTGCTTCTCTAAACACATGGTCTCTCCCGAGCAGTCGCATTGAATGCTCTTGTAAACTGTGCTATAACCAGGAAACAGGAACAGCTAACAAGGAAAAGCTCCACATTTTCACTGCACTGGAGCACTTAGTCTAGTTAACTGAGTATGCTTATTCTGTCAGCTGTGGAAGAAGAAAAAACAAAAAGCTGACCCTGGGAAAAAAGGGTTCAGGCTCCATAAGAAAGAAGGAAAGTCTCAGAACCTAAGAAAATATTGCCTCCTATAAAATTAATTGCATGTTTTAAAAAGGAACTAATCCTTTTTGATTCATAGACTTTTGGAAAATCAGATTCTTGTGATGTATTTGAAATACTTCAATATAACTTGCAATGTGCTCTGGGTTATAAGGAAAATTATACATGCCAGGTAAAGACGCACAGAAAAGAAGAAAGAAAAACAAACCAACCCAAAAACCTGCTTGTTTTGATAGTTGCCACTGAAGGCCTATTGCTCTTTGCAAAAGTATCCAGCATGACATCTGACAGCCTCAGCTCAACAGATTGTGGTGTCCTCACAGCCACTCTTTCACTCATCAAGAAGAAAAATAGCCTCTTGAACAAATTATCTTAAACACTCCACTTTTTTCTTATGCATTCCAAAAGTGAAGTAAAAAATATTCTTCTCTAGTTTACTCATCCCAAACTAAACTACTTATTTTCTTCATCCCTTTTCACTTGCTAGGGGCCTCCAGACCATCTGTCTGACAGCCTTCTCCCTTGTCACCCCAATTTCTTTTCGTATCTCAGTAAAAAACTATTCTGTCCATTCTGGTGCATTTAATTTTTTTTTTCAACATTGTAAATTAATGTACATTATTAGAATGTAAAGATAATTTTCAACTGCTATAGCAAAGGGAAAGAATCTTAGTTATATTGTACCATATAGATAATTAGTAGAAACAGAGAGCTGGATTCTTTTCTTGTGTCTCTTCCACGTCTACTCTAGCTGAAGAGGGTTTATATATATCTAGTATAAAATAATGTACAATAACATATAATATCTGTTATAATGCATACACACATATGCATTTATAGCAGCAGTAGGTATACATTCATATTTATATAGACATTTAATATACAGAATACAAAACTGTCAAAGCCCAGGGGAACTAATTTAGATACTGTATCTCATTATTCCCTTGCAATATCATGAAATGTGTTGAGGTTTTAAAAAGCATTAACAGGCTCACCTGTGCCATTAATCAAATCACAGTGATCTTCCCAGTATGAAAGATTCCTTTAAGATAAAAACAAAAGTAATTCTGCATGTAGTATGTTATACCATGTAATCCATTTCATTACCTGTATTGATAAATATAACTGTTCCAGTATAAGCCTGATCCATTAGAAAAGTCAGAGGATAGAGATGTTCATTCATTTTTTCAGATAAATTATACAATGCACTAAAATGGGATAAAAGGGATCTAGCTATTTAAGTATGCAAAACAGAAGTAACTACTTTTATCAAAGAATCAATAACCGTCTTAAATCCGAGCTCCTAACAGAACCATTAATAGCTGAAAGAGAGAGGTGGTTTTGCCAAGCCCAGGGCTTGATCCAGCTTCCTTTGAATTATTGAAGATTTTCCATTGATCTATAGCTCTTAGTGAATCAAGCCTTAAAAGCCATACCTTGAAAATATGTATGGTTTTTAATTATACAATTCTATGATACCTTTTGTTTTTATAGCTTTCAATTATTGCTGTTTTTTTAATATCTTCTTTCCCAGTATAGACTTTGTAAAGTCCGTCGACTGTCCCATTATACTGTAAGAGACACAATAAGAAGGAGTAACAGTTAGAATTACTGAACCATATTGTAGCATTGTCATATTTTTTTTCCTCACAGCAGCTGCCTTAATTTTTTATTCACAGAATGATAACTGAAGGCTTTGCCTCCTCATTGGTTTCACTTACTGGGTAGAAGACTCCCAGAACTGGGTCCAAGGGGAAGGGGACCTTGTTTAAGAAGGGATCTTTATATCCCCACAGTAATTCTTTCACTGTTCTGTTCTGCAACATGGATGACTTAGAAGCTTTAATCCAGGTGTTCAGTAATAGTTGTATAAAAGTATTTGTATACAAGGCAGGTGCAGCCTAAAAGAGCAATAAAATTAATGTTTAGCATAAAATTCTGCATGTGCTTTGGATCAAAAACACAGAGACTAACTCCAAGAAATCTCTGGCAAAGCCAGTTTCCAGAGTTGCAGCTCACTATAAGTTAAGTTTCTACTTAAAACTGACACTCCTTAACAAAACAATTACTGGTCATAACTTACACAAAAGTATACAATTTGTCTTTACTGCTTGCATGAGTTCACTAGATCATCCCTAATCACAGAATCACAGGACGGTTGAGGTTGGAAGGGACCTCTGGAGGTCATCTGGTCCAACCGCCCTGCTCAAGCAGGACCACCCAGAGCCAGTTGCCCAGGACCACGGCCAGACAGCTTTTGAATATATCCAAGTAATAATCTCAAAACCCTATCTGTATAACATGTGCTGTACCACTTTCAGTTTTCTTCCTCTTTTCTCTCATCTCCATAGGTCACATCCTTCAGACTTACTCACACTATAAACATGTAAGTAAAAATATACAAGCCTTGTTACTTACTGGCTTAGATAAGTGGTTTAGATTTGCTCTTATACTAGTAGCAATACACCTGTATCCTGCATAAAACTGATCAAGTGCTGAATCTCCATTATTTCTTTACTTAGAAAGAATACATATTTGCAACAAACAAGTCCTACTTTCTGAACAGCGTTAATTCTAAATAATGGATAACATTTCTTAATTCAATGAAGAACAATGTAGATTTACCAGCAATAATTGTAATGAACGTTCTCCGAGACATAAACAAAAAGTCAAGTCCCTAAAGGCAATGAATAGCTTGTTGAAAGCAAACAGAAATTATCTATGTTGGCCTGTCTGGTGAAGCAGAAAATTGTAATAATTTTGATAAATGAATCTGTGCATAACCAAGTGATTCTCAGAGTAAGTGCTCAGCCTAGGCCCATTTGTACTTAGCGCTGTGGGGATAGCAATGGAAGAGTCTCTTTTGCTCTCATTTCTTCCCACTGAACCCCATGAATCTTTTACTTTTGTCTTGAATGCAGAGTAAGCAGAAGACATGGATATGACAAGATTATGAGACAGAAGAGATGTAGGTTCAATCCCCACAGGGTTAAGAAAGCGTGAAAAATATGTCTCCGAGTTCCCTTGTGAGTATTTTGACAACAAAGTTATGATATAAAAGGTGGACTCTACTGGATTAAAGTCAGTGCTGCCAAACAAGATAAGCAGAGCCTCTCTGGGAATTTGTTTACACCAATTTGTTTCTGAACAGCAAAATGAGGCTTGGATCCTCTGTTCCCACACCCCCTGACACAGATGCTTGCAGGCATGAGCCTATGCTTAGACCCATAAAGAGCTATGTGGTCCAAAGTGTGGGAGTTGAGCAGTGGCAGTTAATACTGTGACATGAAGGACTCTGGGCAGAGGAAACAAGAATGGCTTTTCAAAAGAGAGATGCTGGCCTAACTTAGGACATAGGCAGAATATAATTGGTCTGAATAAGGTCATTTGCTTTTATTTATTAGGTCTTTTCTCCCTAGAGAAAAGAAAGTTTAAGGGGACCTCATCACAATATTCCAGTACTTAAAGGGCTGCTACTAAGAGGATGGAGGCTCTTTCTTCACAAGGAGTGACATGGAGAAGGCGAGGGGCAACCGGTACAAGTTGCACCAGAAAAGGTTTCATCTTGATAGAAGAAATAAATTTTTTACAGTGAGAACAGTCAATTACTGGAACACCGTAGAGTTCCCATTACTGGAGGTTTTCAAGGTGCAATTGGACAGGGTGCTAGAAAAGTTCATATAGGCTCCCTTTCTCAGAAAAGACAGGATCAGATGATCTTTTGAGATCCCTTCCAACATGGACTCTTCCATGATTCTGTGATTATTGGTATGATTCTCTTTTGTGTTTACACCAAGCACACACCTCTTCGCTCTGCTCCTAGCAGCCACCCTCTCACAGTAATCCTGAACACTCACACACAGACACCACAGAGTTAATGCAAGACAATAAAGCGACAGAACCAGGGCTGAATATAAGTATGAAAACTGTAAACATCAGTCAAGGGCAAACATTCTTAGCCTGTGATAACACAAAAACATCTGGACTGAAAAGGCTTAAGCACTACTCTAGATGGGGACCCCCATGCTTTTCTTTGAAGGACTAAGGTCTCAGTAGGACAGGAGAGCTCAGGGGATGCCGTTGCAGTGGTGTTGAGGGGGACCATGCATACACCAAACATGGGATTTAATACAGCCTGTCCTGCAAAGCAGGACTGAGGATATTATGGAAAGAGTATGGCAAATCCATCTTGTACTGTTCATGCTGTACTTCACACAAAAAGGGAATTGATCCACAAACTCTTGATTCATTCCCACACTAAAATTGACTAGGAGGATGCTTTTTGATACATCCCATCTAAACTGATGACTTTGCTTCCACTGACAGGAACAAGTCAATTCTCATTTACGGTTAAGATTACCCTGGGAATACAAGGAAACCTTAATATATATGCAACATGTCCTCAAAATTTTTTTTTTTTTAAACACAGTAATACAGCTATCCTTAGCTGATACTCATGTCATCTGAATTCATAGAGAGAAAACCTGTCCTGTGGCAGTTTCAGTAGTACTAATGCTAACTTCTCCCCTATTTCCTTCAGTATCTCAACATTTGAATGTGGACATTATGGTTTTGTTTCTTTACTTACAACAACAGCAAGGTTGAGGCACGTGATGGTATCATTTTCTGTCCCAACAGACATATCAGGTTCAAAACGAGCAACATTAGGCAACATGTAGGATATTGTGCCATCAGAGTTTTCTGTGATATTTTCTTTGGGTAAATATCGCACCCTTGAAATACAAAATAAAAGCATAGAATATTTTTAACATTTAACTTTCAAGACAACACATAACCATGCCTGACTGAAGTTTTTTGAAAAGTTGATGAACATTTTTGAAGATGAATGTTGAACATTTTATAATCACTGAAAGGATTCTAAACTTTTAATGTGAATGTATGCAAAATTTCCATTTTCTGCAAAATATTTTTCATTTGGAAATATTTACTTAGTGCCTAGTGGAATTTTTTTCTTGATACTAAAATGAAAACAAATATTTATTTTTTATTTTATTTCAATAATGGACCTTGTATCTTTTTATATTTTGTTTTAAATTAATTATGATTTGTCACATTTTTGTCTAAGCTCTTTCATGCTTGCATGTAATTAGAAGGAGATGACTCAGAATGATTAATAAACACTCTTAAGTTTTGATTTGATAGGCCTGTGTTGCAACAAAACAGATTACAGGTTAAATCTGTAATAGAAGTCACTTTGATAACATTTTATATGCATATGGAGATTTATAAGCAGTCTTTCAGCTCCACTGAGGTTCTCATAAGCCTCTCAAGCATGCCTTGTCAGCAGATCACTAAGATACAGATCTCTGAGCTGCTGCAGTTCTAGCTTCAGCTCAACTCTTCAAGTCGCCGTCCTCTGGCTGACCCCTCTGTGAGGGCAACCTCCAGGAGGCAGCATATGACTTAAGTCTATGCTGTGGGTCCACAAACCTTATCCCGGCTCCGTCCCAGAAGGGATCTTCAGGGTACTCCATCAGATCTTCCAGCCTGGGCATGGGGGGACCAAAAGGTTCGGAGCGCATTTCCCCATGGTACAGATGCAGCCAGTGCAGGTGGGCCTTACCCCAAAAGCAGCTGGATCTTGGCTTCTCAAGATTGGTTTCTGTGCATGTCATTTTAATTAATAGCCTAACGTGCAGAGCACCTACCTGAAAGTTGGGAGATTTTTTTTTCTAATTAATATTACTTCTAACTGGAAACAAATTACCTAAACCAGTTTCCCAACAGAATTGTGGGGGCATTTGCATTTTTAAGGCCAGTTGTTCTACACTGTAATAAATAATTAAATATTTAAAGGGAGATTGAGAGGGAGAGGGAGAAAGACTCAATGTCACAGTGATTCAGGGAGACCCAATATCCCAGGTGAGCATTGACAGCAGCAGTGAGAAGAGCTATAGCCATCATTTCTTACATGGTCTCATCTAAGCTTCTGGCAGAGATTTGCCTCTAAGAAAATAGGCACAATCACCACCACCAGAGTAAAACACTTCTGTTTTGTGGGAATTCACCTTCTGTGGTATTTCTTAAGTGGTTAGTTTCCTGATTCCTGTGTAACCATTTCCTATGTCTTCCCAGGTACTCTATAAACAGAGTTCTCCATTTCCAGTGAGAAAGAAATAATATTTTAGGCATCAAAGCACCTCAGCTGTAGATGCTGCAATGCAAAACCAACTTGTGAATACAATATACATCCCCAAAGATATCAAGAAATAAATATCTTATCATTTTAGGAAAGCAACTTCATAACAAGTGTGCTAGTGATAGCTGGGTATTGGGCTTAATGACTCAGGAAGTATCAACTAGTCCTATGTCAACATCACATTTGAAATTAAGCGAATAATTAAAAGATTCCCTGAATGGGGATGGACTGCTGCATCAAGGCCCTAGCTAGTACATTCAGAAAAAGGAATGCTTTCCAGAGGAAAAACTGAAAAAGGAAAAGCTATAGATTAAAAATAAGTCTGACTAAAATACAATGCTGGAATTTCAAAAACAAATTTTAACTCAGCAAAACTTTCTCTGACTTTAACAAAACTTCTGATATGACATGTCACATATTCAGGGGACTTTGCTTACCTGTATGTGTAAGGTCCTCTTTGTTCAAGTTTTGGACGTGCTCCTTGGTCTAATACCTCTGAAGGATTTTGCACATGGAAAACCCAAAATTGCCTGTAAACTGAACTTCCTGGCACAAGCCAATTTTCAAAAGCAATGGTACCATTTGTAATGACAGCTTCCTAAAAGGACAAAAATCAAAGCTAAAATTAAGCACAAAAAATGAGTGACAGACTGCATTTACTTTCTAGAGGATTGTAGAAGATTCCCAAACAAACACAAAAAAAGCTATTTTATCATCAATATGAGGCATACAGCACACATTTTTGGCCAATATTAGAAGGCAGCCTGACATTGCTGCTCAGGAAGAGCACAAATGAGTCCCCCTAAAATAAGTGACCACAAAGCTGATATAATTGCTACTGTAGTCAGTAGCAAAACTTTCCTACTGCTGTGGTCGGGCACTGCCTTAGTTCCCAAATACTTGCCAAATCCACTGATTATTTGTAAAACAAAAAATCTTTGAATGACTGAATAATATGCAGCAGTTTTTAGAATCCATAAACTACTTTTCATATGTTTGCAAATAGCCCAGGGGAGGAAATGAGTTATCTCTAGATAAGAACCACTCTAGAATAACCAACAGCTTTATGTCTGTGGCACTCAGCTATAATATGGTAAATGTCTATTCAGTCCTTCGGACTGTACAGTGAGAAAGAGAGTTTGTTTCTTGTGTTGTCAGGGGAATGCCTTCTTTGCCTGATCTACACCAGGCCTCTTTCTATATG
This sequence comes from Pandion haliaetus, assembly GCA_013401275.1. Classification (NCBI taxonomy): domain Eukaryota; kingdom Metazoa; phylum Chordata; class Aves; order Accipitriformes; family Pandionidae; genus Pandion; species Pandion haliaetus. The sequence goes on along the minus strand of VYZV01031606.1, from coordinate 14,106 downwards.
ATTTTTCCAAAGCCCTGGGATAATGTAGTTTTTCCCCTTGGTGGTAAAAATTCAGAAAAGTTTTTTCAATAAGGAGGAAAATCTAGGCTGCCTGGTTCCAACATATAAAATGTTTTTTTATTAGAGTGGTGCAATATTAATTGGTTAATTTGCATGGCTCATAAAGTCCCAGGAATTAAAAGGCTGAAATCCCTCCAGATAGCAAGAAAAAACATTTTAAATTACAAGTTGCTAGACTTTCTTTCCAGCTTAGGTTTCTGCCTCTAGAGTTTGCTTAGCAAGCACCATTAAAAAAAAGGATACTACCAGTTAAGAATCACAGCATTTAGAAACAAATACCATGTCTTGGAGAACTCGTAACACAGTCAGGGCTTTGTCTGTGGAAAGCCTGTTGGTATGGTGCAGTTGCAAATGCCTTGCTGGTGGTGTAAAGCACTGAGCTTGCTCTCTGAATATCTGCTATAATTTATGTGCATTTGTGTGAGAGGGGAAGGAAACCTTGCTGCTGCAAATGTGTTATCAGCTTGAGGTCTTGCACTCGGACCTGACAGCTAAAATCTCTTCAGTCTTGTGTTGCAAACCTCGGGAGGCCAAAAACTCTGTCACAGCTGTGATCCAGCATGGGACAGACCATCTCCTTGATGAAGAGAGAAAAGCTTACGTCATTTGGAAATCACCTTTTTAGTTTCCACAGAGAATTGCTCAAAGAATCTGGGAGAAGTAGGCTGATACAAAGAAAGGTGCAACTCAGTCTGCTCAGAGTCTGTCTGTGGTCTGTACTCAGCAGGGTCTTGGGAAGGGGACAGATGCCAGGATTTGACTTCGTGCCTCTGTGTAACTGGGGTGAGGAAATGTTAAGGATTCCTGGCAGCTATATGGTCAAGAGGACAAACTAATCTCTCTAGAAGTCAACAACACACAGGCACAGAGGTGAATAGAGAAGTTTCAACCTTGTGACAATAGATTTTAAAGTAATGTTACTTCTTGAAAGATCCTCTCCATCCATTCCTCCCTCCCTTATAACCCTTTGCTAGGGGTTATAATAGCACAGAATTATACGCTAACTCCTCTGCCACTGCAGTTTTCTCAGAGTGTCTGAGCCATAGGACCTCTCCTCCCATCCTGGAGGGGTGCAGAAATAGTCCCCAACCTGCCTCCAGCTTTAGACATTTGGGGCATTTTGAAAAATGTTTATTCTGCAACGATCACGTTACAACTTTGGTTGACTTGGAAGAATATAATGAACATGCTTCCTCACAGCTTTCTCCATGTAAATGATCTTATTCTTATCAAAGGGTGGATCTTTGCCTCTAACCTTCTCTCTGCTATTGCAGTGAAAGCTGAGTGTGCAGGATTTTATACTGGCTTTTTAGTGCAACCAGGACAACTTTCCATGTAAACTGAGACTATAGGCTGCATCATGAGCCTTTTCATGTACATCCTGTACTCCCACTTACTGCACTTCACTCTACTAGGTACTTTCTTATCAATCTAGAACAAATTTGCTGTCCATCTATAAGAGGTGGGGTGGCTTTCCTTTATTTTTCATGCAAGAATAGCTAGTATGTCCATATTATAGCTTTAGGCAATGCCAACAGAGAAAAATTACTTTGGGCATTGTATGAAGATGTCCCTGGGACCTGAGTAAACAGGACAGCCAGGCCGCAATGAGTTATGGTGTGGCTTTGCAGCCCAGCATTTACTCTGTGCTAATGTCACAGAGGAAACTCCTGGGGGGTGCTTCAAGGGAAGAGCTGATCCAACCTGACAGTGCTGCAGCCAAAGGGGCAAGCCAGCTCCCGGAGCCCCCGGTACCTGATCTATGCACGTCCCCCTTCCTTTGTGCCAGCTCTTATTCCTCAGGGAGCTGTTTCTGCCTGCCAGACTGGAGGGAGGTTATTTCATTACTTTTTTTTCTGGGTTACCTTTCTACCAGTGAGCCACTTGGCTCGGTGGTGTGGGTAGGGGCAAGGATCAAGTGAGAACCAGAGTTAAAACAAAGGAAGCAGCAGGACAAAAGAGGGAGGGGGAGGAAGGGAGCAAGACCATTATTTTTGGTGGCATTCAGCCATTATTGTTAATAACATTTCTCCCACAAAGGAGGTGTGCATGATTCTCTGTCGCATACTTTGAGTGTAAATGGTGGGTTAAAGTGGAAGAAAATCTAGAGATCTGTCTTTATTCATGTCTTCATTTAATAAATCCAATATCCTAACACCAGCAAGCCCTTGGGTGTTGGCAATCTGATCACTGGTGAGGCCAGCCCTAAATATTACCCCTCTCTATGGCTGGTCACTTGTATATTGCCCTAGTAACTGCTATGCTTTTTGATATTATGAAAGGTATTTTGGGAAACTACTAATTTGCAGCTGATAACATGAAACACTTCTCAACTCCCTAGTCAACCTGCACCAGCTCTAGTATCTTATGCAATAGTTAACTATTGTTAGCAAAAGTAGCTATACAATACCTAATTGCTACACAGCAAAGTTCATCTCATGACCTAACTGTGCAAGACTGAGTGAAATCAATGGGAACTTTAACCCGTTTTGTTTCTGACACAATTTTTCCCCACTTGTGGTGAGTCAACTGGCAATACATAAATTCAAGAAATGCTGAGCAGTCAGCAATAGAAGCTTGCTGTACTTTGTTGCTTTACGCTAAATGCAACCATCATGATTTCTGATGAAGAAATACAAAATGTAAGACAAAGTTGCTGTCTTGACAAAGGATCTGGCCAGATGGGCAAAAGATGCCATTTTCTGGGAACTGAGAGATGCCATGAATACTTTAAGCTGTAACAAAATTGTCACAGTTTATGTTTATGTGTTTTATGTATTGAGCTGTGTATGTAACCTGGAGGAAACAAACAATACAATTATGTATGATTATTAGTCTTTCTGTTCAGGCTTTGTCGGATCAAAACTTTTAGTCCTTTTTCAGTCCTTGATTATAAAAAAAATCATAGAAGCCAATCAAGTTTATCATTGATAACGCTGGGTGATTAGATCACCTATGTTCTGCTAGGAGGCAGCAGTTGCTTCAGCTTAATTAATTTAGATAAAGAAGTGGCATATGAATGTCACAAACACAATTTTAAATTAGAAGTGTTTCCTATGCCTCCAGTAGCTGAGGAGATACAATCTGGCCAATCATAGATAACAGATATGTAGACAGACAGATGGCTAAACTCAGTTATAGCTAACATTGATAGCTTTATTTCTAAAAATAGCAGAGACTAACCCTGAGGACTCTACAGAAAGAGTGCAGCACTGAGGTATTGTGGTAAATCATATACTATTCTGTATTATAAATTCATCAGGAATTCAATATATTAAGTAACATTATGTGGCTTCTGTTAACCTCCTGAGCTCATGCGCTCAGGTAGGAAACGAAAGCTCTTAGAGAAGTGGTGATAAAAATTTTTCTGGCACATGAATCAGCTACCAGTGGTTTTGAGTGGTTAGACCGAGGTGGAAAAAAAAGCTGATCAGCTGAAAAAAAAAAAGTTTTATCATAACTGAAATGATGGGAATTTTGCCTGAATAATTAATATTGTTTTAAGGGATGGAAAGGCAAAAAGCAGTAATTCAACTATGTTAAAATATCTCCTTTCAACAATAACAGATTCAAGCTTTCTGATTTGCTGTTTTGAATTCACCTTTTTTTTTTTTAATGTTATACAAGATAATGTCTAATAATAATGATAAGAGACATGATAAAGTGCAACCAAAATGTGTGGAATCAGTTAAAAAGGTATATTTTGATAGCCTCAAACAAAATAGTTTTTGTAAGGAACTCTGAAACTTTCAGGTTTCACTCCTAACTGTACCAAGGACAGTTTCCTAAACCTCTAAGACCTTCCTGGACGGGCATCTCTCCGCTCTGGATAGATTCAGTGTTTGGGGAAACTAGGATTTTTTGCCTTTGGTGCTAGAATCAAAGGCATCTTTTAAGGGGGAAGTCTCCTTTTCCTGAATAGTATCAGAGCTGAAATAGCTTAGCACTAATCTCGTTCAGTGAATCCCTGCCAAGGTGCTGCTGGCGTCATTCTGAGTGTGCTCTGCAAGTGACAGTTTCTTTAAAGAGCCTCTAAAAAGATTCAGAAAATATATATAATGTTGAAATTTTTTTAAAACCCTGCCCCCCACTGGAGGCAGGAGTGGAAACAGCTTACCCAAAGAAGCTCTGAGACACAGGTAAAGAAGCCTGGGATTAGAAAACATAGCAGTGTGGTTTGTATTGAAGCATAGATATATGTTAATAAAGTGGAACACAGGAAGAGGTGACGTCTTGGTGTTCCATGTTACATGGACTTTGTTTGGGTTGTCCACTCACGGAATGTTCAAGGGTGAAGAACAGCACCTGCCTGCTAGGAGATAACAGCCTATACCCTGATTGTCTCTGTCAAATTTCTAAGGGCAGCTGAGATTGTCTGTACACTTGCAGGTGCTTTCTCTTTGCTGCAGCAACAGTATGCAGCCTTCCAGCAAAATAGGTCCTGCAGTGTTTACTCAGGTTAGTATCTCAATGACTGAAATAAAGGAGAAATGAGGCTGGTTGGGTTTGGTAAGCTGCAAAGATGTGTGCTTCAGGGAAGCATGCTCAGGCTTCTACTGCTAGCAGAACAAGAATGGTAAGAACTATTGATTGCATTAAGTTTTGAAATTAAAGTTGTCCCTATTTATTGGGACAGGCTAAGAAGTTCAGCTGGACTTGCTTGAGAGTAAATTGATGACACTGTGATTTGATCAAATCTTGATAACAAGTTAATTTATGACAATTTGATGTGTTAAGTATGAAGTGTCTTAAAACTATTCATTCAGGAGAAAAAAAGTTATTAAACATTTGTTTCTCTATTCCGGCAATAACATTTTACAGGAACATTCATTTCCCCTAGAAATATCGGTTTGGTCTTATTGCATTGCTGTCAACCTGTGCAAAGAGCTGTGATTTACTCTGAGATAGGATAGGCAGAGAAACAAGTAAGGGTCTTTTTTCAAGCTTTGGACTGTGCAGAATTTAAGATATGATTTTGCTCATAATGGTGATATCTGAAACAGTTTTTCCCTTTCATAAAAAATATGGCATGTTGACATCTGATTTCACCCAGTGGGTGAGGACCTAAGTTCAGGCTTTGCCTCATAAGAGTACAAATGGAAATATAAATGCTTACAGGCCATATTTGAGAGAACATCTCACTGGTTTTTTTCTTTTCCTAGAGTCTCTATTCTTGAGAAATTCCAAATAAAATTGTCATTGAAACTGATCTTTTTCTACCAAATATTTCCTTAAAAAAAGACCTTTCCAAAAGTGAAAGATTTGAGAAAAAAAGCATTTTCAGTATGGTCTGCTCAGCAGACCTGTTTCCTTTGCAGTCACCTCTATATTTATCTTAAATATAACTGCAGTGAATAACAAATATTTATTTTTTCTTACTAGTCCTTTCATCAACACAGGTAAATCAGAATTAGTTAGATTCAGGTAACTCTTGAGTATCTGCTGAACTGATCATATATTTCAGCTGTTGTTCCTTGGCATATCTTTTCTGAAAAGGAATTGTCTTAAGAGTCTCATGGTCTTACTGAATAGTCATCATGCTAAATAGGAAGAAAATAATCTAGTATGACTTGTGCTTAGGAAAAAAATATCTGTTTAGTTAAATAAATAAAGCCTCTACAAATTTACTCTTTTATGTCTTACATGAATACTGGCACAAATTTTCCTTTATGTATACAACAAACAAGCTGCCTTGAAATAAGCACAAGCATCTGAAACACGATCACAATGCAGAAAATTATAAAGAGGTTGAGGAAAAAATCACTCTGTCTAATACTTTACAACTAAGAACTCATGTGAGTATAATTTAGTACATAGGCATTTGCAAACCATGCTGTATAACTGGTTCATTACTATAAGTAAACAGATGAACACATAACATTGCTAATATGTGTAATGTGCTTTGAAAATACTTAATGGCATAAGACAACACTCTGGATTAACTAAAAGTAAATTTTTAATGTAAGGATACTTTTTTATTCATAGAATCATAGAATGGTTTGGGTTGGAAGGGACCTTAAAGATCATCTAGTTCAAACGTCTTCCATTAGATGGAAGCTTCCAACACCTTCCACTAGACCAGATTGCTCAAAGCCCCATCCAACCTGGTCTTGAACACTTCCAGGGATGGGGCATCCTCAGCCTCTCTGGGAAACCTGTGCCAGTGCCTCACCACCCTCACAGTAAAGAATACCTTCCTTATATCCAATCTAAATCTACCCTCTTTCAGTTTAAAGCTGTTACCCCTTGTCCTATCACTACATGCCCTTGTAAAAAGTCCCTCTCCAGCTTTCTTGTAGACCCACTTTAGGTACTGGAAGGCTGTTATAAGGTCTCCCCGGAGCTGAACAGCCCCAACTCTCTCAGCCTCACTTCATGAGATAGGTGCTCCAGCCTCTATAAATTTGAAAATTATTCTCTATAAAATCATTATCAATGAAAATTATTCTCTGTAAATTTGAAAAATTAATGAAAAATACAATAAGAATTGGAAAATTCCTCCACAATTAGGTTTTCACTGAGTTTCCTGACAAAATTAAAATGTTATGTAGAAGCCATTTTTTTCAATTTTTTAAAAAACGTGATGCTAGAATCTAGGCAGGGCCTCAACAGACAGTTTAACATTTCCTGACAGTTCGTGTATCCACCTCCTCAACTGACTTCAATAGCTGCTAAGGGCAGTCTTCCAGAAGGGCCTTTGAATAAGTATCTCCAAGTTCTCCACAGTCTTCAGCACTGCAGCAGATCATTAAGAGAACCATCAGCCAAAGCCCTTAAGGTTTCTAGATTTTTAACTGTAGGAGAGCCCACTTTGGCTGCAATGACCCTGGGGAGACTCCGTGTCTCCATGGTGGACACCCCAGGGCTTCCATGATCTTTCAGTCCAGATTACTCCATGATTTAGACCCTCAGTTATACACCCTTTTCACTGAAGATTTAACAAATTAACTTTTTATTTTTCTTTAAAAAACCCCCTAGTTTTTAAAGACATAAAATCATCTAAAAAAAGGGGAAAAAAAAGTGTCTGTCAGCTCTACAACACTCTACATCAATTACTCGTCACACTCCTTGAATCAAGGAGATGTATATGATAGGATCCTGCAGTCTTGTGCAGCACATTGACTTGGATCGCATAGTAACAGAATATGAGCTAAATACATGTATGTCTAGGATTAGATTCTGCATCAGAAGTTTGCTTAGATTATTTGCAGTAGGTAAATATAAGTTCATGGAGCGAGTACCAAAATAAGAAAAATGCAGAAAATAAATAAGTGGATCATCATGGGGAAAAAAAAAGAAACTAGAAACAATCATAATAAAAATAAAAATACAAAATGCTTACTTCTAAATTACATTACTGAAAACACATCTTGAAAACAATATTTTGGCTTCTCATGTGAAGCATGAAAGAGAGCGAGCAAGTAAACTTAACTATATAATTAATATGTTAAAAAAAATATTCCTGCAGAAGCTATTCCCAGGGAAACTTGGATTGCATGTATTTAAAAAAACAGGTTTAATAGACAAAACAAAAGGAAAGAAGCAGAAACAGAACACAAGATTTAGAAATAATGACTGTTCAATAACCACAAACCATATAGACTGAAAAAAAAAGAAAATTAATTTACCTTTTTTATTGCTTTGCCTATAAGGTGATCTCCAACTGGTATCAGGACTCCTCCAAAGATAGCCAGCACAGCACCGATGACAGCCCCAGTGAGGAGCCCACAATTTCTGTTACAGCCCATTCCTCTCCTTTGTCAGGGTGCAGGTGGACAATGTAAAAATGTCCTTGCTGTAAAGCTTGATTTTTTTTTTCTCACTTCTTAGTCCTGACAAACTCACTGATCTTTCTGAGAGAAGCTGCTAATATAAGGAGAGAGTGGATAAAAATCACATTCCAAAGCTCAAAGTACAAAGTGCATGATGTGAAGCAGGTAGGAAGATAACATGTCAAAACCAGCCAGACAGTGACAGCCAGTGCCAAAAAAAAAAAAGTTGCATATACTTTTGGCAAGCTAGTTACTTATTACATATCATTATCTTCTTATTATTCAAATTCTTTAAAAGACTGATAAGTTCTTTCACTACTCTTTGTTTTGGTTTGGTTTGGTTTGGTTTTGGCTCGTTCACATTAAGTCAAACTGACATAATTATTATTCAGCTGACACTCTTCCTGAGGCAAGAACCTTCTCTAAAATCTCTCTGTGCCAAAGGAGGAGGCTCTAGCCCTCTGCCGTTGTCACAGCCTGCAAATGCCCATGGCTCCCACTTCAGGCAAAACCAGGAGTTTACACCACTAGTGTGAGCTACCCAGGCTGTTTCTGCATCATGCCAGTGAGGAAGTCCTCAAGGTCCATCAGCAACTTGGTGGGAATGCCAGCCTCTAATGGGAGGCACCTACAAGAAGCCTGTCTTTCCAGATCTTTGTCAGTCCACAGTCTACTACGGAAGGGATAAAACTTTGTTTCAGCTGCTTCATGAAAAAAGCATGACTGGATTTTCCTTTTAGAGCTGCATTCTTACCATCACCTAGTTTCATCAATCCCAATTGCCTTACAGAAAGGCAGATTTCTTAAAGCGAGTCTAGATTTTGATCTTTGAAAGAGGTAACACCTTATATTTCAAGATCATTCAGTCTCAGAAAAAAAAAAAATGTCTGCAATTACCCATTGGAAAACAACAGTTGCTGGTAATATGTGCTAACATATCTTGGTATCTGGCCCCTAGTGAAAGGTGTTGTAAAGAAAATCAGTATGATACCAGTGCAGAGAGATATGGCAAAACATAAGCTCCCAGTGATACTTTTTCCTATTTGTTACTGTTTATGAATAACTGAGACAGAGAGATGCCTAATTTGCAATTTATTCCTGCTCAGGAATTAATCACATCCACAGAATTTGCAAGTTTGTTACTTGCGAACAGAAAATCTGCTGTTATCTATTTTAGATGTCATTGTCCATATCCTTTTTATTCTTACCAATTTCTGTTTGTTAACACATCGTGATCATCTCTAAATCAGTTTTAAAGCAGGTATTAGTTGCAGAGTTAATTATGCATTCAAGGCCAAACACAGAGAGCAAAGGAAAACAGAAAGATGGAGTGGAAGAACAACTCAACCTGAATTCCCAGTTTGCTCATGGGGATTAAAGGGCTAAAAAATCTCCATGGATTTCTAAATAGCAAAGCAGGTGTAGGAATAGCATGTGTTCTATTTTTGTAAATGCAGTTATGAGATCCTTTTATTAAAAAAAGGACACATAACAGCATTCACTGACATATAAGGTATCATGGTCAGCAGGTTAATGATGTGTCCTGCTATGTCCTACCAAACTCATAATTAGATCATGTCCATACCTGAGCCCAGACTGCTCCTTTTACCTGCATTGGAAACCCACCTTTTGCCCTTTCTTGCACTAGCAGCAGTTTCTGGCTCCCTTGCCGTTAACAATGACTATTTCTGTACATTTGAGCTCATTTGGTATTTTAATCAATTCTCTGTGGACATTTGCAAGCAGAATGACCAAAAGACCTCAGAAAAATACCCTTCCTACAAAAGTCAGCCAGTCCATCCACCTGCCACCAGGCCATTCCTTGGGGTTCCCACATCAAAAATTTACCCTTTGATTGCTTTACCTGCACATACAAGGGACCAACTCCCTTTTGCTAGGGACTAAGAGTCTCTTTACAGCTGTAAACCTGGCTTTTCTGCTGGAGGAGGTACACCTTATTTGAACTGCATGTTTGCTTAGTTGCTTTCCTCTCTACCAGCTCTGTTACTCTGTGCCTTTGCAAGAACAGCAATAGAAACTTATCAAACATTGAGAAAAAAAAAACATTTTCCTAGACTTTTCATGCAACTTGTTGCACTTTTCACGAAGATAACTAAAAGGTGATTTGACTGAATTATAAAAACACTAAATTATTAAAGGCTCTTTGATATAGGGGATGGATGCATAATGTGGCAAACAGCAAACTTCAGAGCAAACTCAAGTTAGAAATTTATTAGACCTGAAGAACTTTTAAGTGAAAGTCACTAGGACCAACTGTCATATCTTTGTAGATATGTTCAGATCAAGATCTTTAGTCGTCAAAAGCAGAACTGTAATACAGCTGTGCAACTCATTGGATAAGTGGTGTGGGAATTTAAAAAGTCTGACTGGTTTTACACATTTTAGCAAATCTAAGAAGCAGAAATTCTCAATGAAATCAAATTCTGAAAAGTATGTATTTCAAGTTGGTTTTTTCCCCCCCAATGCTAGCTATTCTAGCAGATTTTTTTAAAAAGTGTGGAAATACACATTTTAAAATTTAAATGGAAATTACCTCCTCCATAAGAGTTTAAAGAGGGCTTTTAGATATTGCCAGACTTTTTTCTTGGCCTACATAGTGAAGCTTTTCTAATTCAACAGATAAATACCTTCAGCTGAAATACATTTCCATGTAAGTTTGTACAAGCTGTTCCAATGGATTTATTTTGTGTTAGGCAGACTAGGTGTCTATCACTAGCAATAAACAGCTAGAAAGCAACTGCTGCTAACAACTTGTGTCCATTCCAAGATTTTGCAAATTGTAAAATATTCACCCTTCTCCCACCAAGCACAATGCAATAGCAGCCTAGACACATCTCAATTTATGTAATTTAAATTATCGATTACACAACTGCAATGAAGAGCACTCACAACATAACAATCAATTTCACATAGAAATCAGCAAGCTATTCTCACCTATCAGAACCAAATGTAAAATATGAAGATTAAAGTAGAAATTTCTAATAAGAATGCATCTGTGTCTGGGAAATCATATTCAAGGGAAAATTATTTACCTTAAGCAGAATTCCATAACAAAATTAGATGTTTTCTATGCAACTATAGTATCATTTCAACTTAGATTTGACTACAGGATTAATAAGAATATTCACCCCATTCTGGAGTGTTGGGTATCTACTTTTTAAAATTGTTTCAGATGACCTTAATAGAATATTGACAATGGAAATGGTCGATTCAAATCTCTGAAAAGACAATTTATAAGCAAATTAACAGGAGGAAAGATGCAAAATATTATTAAACTTTTTCTTCCCTACTTAACTTATACTTCTGTACATGTCAGTTTTAAAGCAAGCCCTTGTAAAAATCAAAGGATATTATCTGTATTTTCTTAATGATTTCTCCAGCTCTAACAGTAATTTTTAAATTTTGCTTGACAAGTCATTACTTCAGTTCTGACAATTACATTTTTTGCCACAAATGAGAGCCCCCAACTACAAGGTGAAGAAACAATGTGTGTAGTGAAAATTAAAATGGGATTTGAAAATTCCTGTTAAGAGTTTCAAACCAAAAACATGTTGTTTCTTTAAACATAATTCCAGTTTCTCCAAGGTCAGGTGGTGGGATTAAAAATCCTGACATTATTAAGAGATACATTTGCAGGGAAGAGGTTATTGCTACTTTTTTTTTTTTAATCTTTGATGTACTTTGAAATTATAGGTTTGAGCTTTTTATCTGCAATAGTAAATGCTACAAATATCACTTCTGAAAGATTCATTTCATATAAATTCACATGATTCCAGAACTGTAGTTTCAAGAATATTAAATATCAAAAGACAGAATGCAATTGGGAAAGCCAGCAATACTGAACATAAAATACCATTGCTAACACAGTAATGAAGCGTTTCACTAGTACATGTAACATTTCACTGTTTCTTGCAAACAGCTTTGCAAAATCCTGCCATTATATTTTATATTACAAATAAATATTTTCAAGAGCTTTCCACCAACTTATTTTAAACGTATTTCTTNNNTTTAAAAGTATTTCTGAGGAAAACCCTTTGATTTTAAATGTTGTATCATATGACTCACCTTGAATAAGGCAACTGACTCTTCAGCTGAACATACTAGTACTTAACACATGACTTGCATCAAGTTACTAGAAGACAAGCAGCTAAATCTCCCCACCAAGCACATAGGCTCTAAACTCTGAGGGAGTGTTTATATATTCCAAGAGACGTCAGTTCCCTGTTTATCTTTTTGCCAGAAGAAAAAGTTAAGTTGTATTGGTGCTGGGGAGGGGGCGTTATTTTTACAGTCTGACTAAAAGCCACTATCTACATCTCGTGGTAATATACTTAGCAGCTGCAATCTTTGTCAAATTTGATCCAAGTGAGTCAAAGGTCAAGGAGACAAAAGGGTAACTTACTTATTTGGTTCCTGGTCACTTCTCTAATGTCCATTTGCTTTAAAATTGCTCATATTAGCAAGTTATGACTAAGCAGTTCCTGACAGCTTCTTTAAGATACAGAATATTTTCAAATATTCTTTGCTATGTAGCATGTTCTGCCGTATAAATAAAGCCTTACTACTGCAGACATCCTCTATCAAAATACAGGCTAAATGCCTTTCCAGCTTAATCACTGTGATAGTATATTTTCAAGTAATAAAAATGAGGAAATGTCAGAATATTTTTAAAAGGCATTTTTTTTTCACAGGTTCGATTGCAACATTTCCTCCCAAAGTGCTAAGGCTCTTCCTCTTACTACAAGTTCAGTGAACATCATCCCAGAAGCTTCTTTTTCTTAATGTATCTAAAAATCAGTTATTTTTACAATGACATCTGTGTAGACCAAAGTGTCACCCCAGCACAATATCTACTAATAATTAACAATAACCAGTTTGGCAAGCTTTTGCACAAATATTTTTTAAATACCTCCTCATCCTAGGTGAATTAAATGAATGGATTGTTTTAAAAGATTCTTCTGGCAGCAACAAGAGGAAATGGTTCATATTTGGCTTATTTAATTATACAAGAGAAAGTGCTCCTAAATAGACTCTTAGGTCCAGACTTTCAGGGTATAGCACTGAATAGTTTGTGATCCACATGTGTAATATTTTCTGTGTGGTTTGACTGATTGTTTACTGTTCCATTTTATCTCCTAGTAGTGAAAGCAAGAGTGAAAGTGAGCCTGGTCCTTTGAAAGCAACCTGTAGGACAGTCTTTGTACATGGCTCGCTGCCAGGGAAAGTTGGTGGCCCTGACTACCTCCAGTTTCACCTCCTTGAAAAGTGGAGTAAAATTGCTTTCCTCTATTCTCTAATTGAAGAGTGGAGTTTAACTGCTGAAAGAAGCAGTCCTCCACACTATGTTTCCCATGCACTGCTTTTATGAATATTATCATTAATTATTTCTATTGGATATCTCCTAGTACGATGCTCTCCTTTTTCACTGCTGCTTTGTCTGTGCTGTCCAATGATCNTTGTCTCTTCTATGGGGAAGTAATTCCAGTCACTCACACCTGCCTGTGGAGACGTTCCCTACCATGCTCATTTTCTCCATTAGCAGTGTATGGGACTCTGTGTGCACCATCTGTAAGGGAGGAAGATATCTACTGCTGTCTTTTTGTTGGAATCCTAAAGGCACTAACACAGATGTAATAAAGCTCAGTTTTCAACATATACATGCTGAGCTGTATCAGCTAATTTTGTGACTTATGATAGCCTATTAACATCCTATATATGCAAAATCTCTTCTAGCAGGCAGTGCTTGGCAGTGAAATGAGGACTGCCAGGTTGAACTGCAGAAACCAGCTAAAAGGATTTGAAGCTAAGAGCGAAGTTGTGCACTTTTGGATGTCAGTCATTTCTGTTTCGTAAAAACAAACCAAACCAAACCATAAGTACTTAATGGTCTTTCTGTGTTCTCTGGCTTCATATCAGAGTTCAGAGGTTATAGGGGAGAAAATACAGAGACACAGAGCAACAGAGCAATGACAGAAAAAGAAAAATAATATGTATTTCATTGGCGTCCCCATTGGTGCGACAACAGGCAAACTGCCCCACAAGGAGAAACTGTCAAGAAACAGAAGTAGTGTAAATGACACTCACGTGCTTGCTGAAGACATAGAAAACTGCAGGAAGCAGAAAAAGACAAATGCAGTTAACTCCAAATGAAGTCCACCCAGATTTCCTGGAATAAACATACTACTGACGAGAAAATGCTGAAGAGATGAGTGTGATTCCTGGCTTTTCTAGACATCTCATAGCAGGGCCTTTT